>PVKM010039104.1:0-13874 GCA_004027735.1 Carollia perspicillata | reverse complement strand
AAGTACATTTGGGGGGGTCGGGGGTAGACAGCTTGTCCTCGAACCCATTCTGGCCCCTGAACACTGTAAGTTAGGAGCTGCCCTTCAGCGGACCCCTAAACTGGCTTACTGCACCCATCGGCCACTATTCTCCAGCTGGGGATTAAAATACACAATCTGGGAGACGGTGGTGCTGCGCAAGGCACGGGACTGGGCGTGGAAAACTGGGCTCCGCCCTCGGTGAACACAGGATGGCCCGGGGTCCTCCTGCTCTCAGCGTCTGCCTCTGTCCCTGTGTAGCAGGAAAACCTTGACCTCTAAGAAGACGCTACACCCCGGGGTGCTCGGATTCTCAACCCGCATAACCGTTCCAACCCCCTGACCGCCAGAGAGCTCCTTCTCTTTTCCCACCTTCCCGGCTCAGCCCTCCCTCCCGGCCCACCTGCCCGGCACATTGGGGGACCCTCAGCGCGCAGAGCAGTACACTGGAGGGTCCTGTGTGCAGCGACCCAGCTTGAGCTTTCCGGGAGTTCTCCCTGTGCCCTCCTTGTCACCCCCACGGATAAGACTTTGTTCCCCATCATCCGGCCAATAAAAACGTGGCGAGGGGCGACCCTGTGCGCAGGGCGCTCAGCCAGGGTTCGACACTACAGAGCCAAACCCAGCCCTGCCCGACGGGCTCCACCTCCTTCCCGACTGATTTTCTCCCCAGGACCTGGCAACACCCCGCACGGCGGTGTATGTGTGCACATTTATTTGTCGTCTGCCCTGCTCATTAGAAGAAATGTCCCACGAGGGCAGGGGCGGGTTCTGCTCATCCCGGCAGCCAGAGCAGGGGTCAGAGGCCGAGTGAATGGATGAAGGGAGGAATCTTCCTCAACTATCGCTAAGTTACTACTCAACGTCGCTTAGGTCTTACGCTTTCCTCATTTCTGACACAAGGGTAATATTCGTGTATTCTTTCTGTGACGGGAGTGAGGATTAAACAAGAAAATTATTGTAACAGCATTTAGAATGTACCTGGCACACAGCAAATAATCGATGAATGTTGGCTATTACTTGTTAGCCATGATTATTACAGTCACTGATGGGAATGCAGGGAAATAGACTCTTTAGTGTGCCCCGGGCAGTTTTTAGGCTAAATAACTGAGATTCTGTGCATGAAATACCCATCTATTCAGGATCATTAAGAGAGAACTGGGCCACGGACCCGAGCGGACGCTATGGACCCCTCACAGCTGAGGTCCTCGTGAAAAACGTTTCCGTGTCGTTTAAAGCCGTGAGCTCGTTTGTGTAAATGCTGCTTTACGGGTCCCTATCACAGCCATCATCCAAGCAGCTTAGAGTCTTAAAATATCTAATTCCTGCCCTCAAGAGCTTATAAGTCCCGCCGGGGAAAATGAGACCTCAATATAGGCATACCTCATTTCATTGTGCTTTGCTTTGTTGCACTTCGCAGACGTCATATTTTTTATAAACTGAGGGCAAGATCCTCCACCAGCAAAAAGATGAATGGCGACACTCACTTTACTGCAATGGTCTGGAACCGAACCCACAGTATCTCTGAGGTATGTCTCTATGCGAAAGAAGAACTACGAACTCAAATTCAAACAACATGTATCGAATGTCAAATAAGCACACTGGAGACCAGGCCTGCCAAGTGCTGGTAAGTGCTGAACAACCAGCTCTCAAAAAAAAGAGTCTTGATTTCAGCGCATGTCACTTTCCACGGTGTAAATACTCTCTAGGGCCGAGCTCCAGCTACGAACGTGAGGGCCAGTGGACGAGGAGCCGGGAGGAGACGTGCACAATCAACCCCCACGAGCTGCTGTGAGCCGGCTGCAGAACGCCTCCAGGTCCCATTCCTCGAGGCTGAGGGCCAGGGGTGCTAACAACTAACATCTTCATGGCATTTCAGGTTACAAACCACACCAGAGGCCGTGATTGTACTTCGCCCTCCCCATCTGGTCAAAAAGATATTGCCCTTGTTTTCCATATAAGGAAACAGCGTCAAAAAGCACAAACTTTCCTCAGGGCCATTCTGCTCGCGAATGACACTGTCGGGGCTCAAACCAGAGTCTCTGGGGCAGCCATGAATTCTCAGTGTACCGCCGCGCCCTCGACAACGACGACTTCCTGGGGGACAGGTGGTTGCAGGGGGAAGAACGAGGAGGAAATGAAGGCAGGAGAGGCCCAGTGCTCGCCCGGAGGGGAAATATACCTACAGCCCAAAGACCTAGGGAGCGTGCAAGGCACAGAGAAACTTGAAACTAATGAAACGGTTTGGTTCAGCATGCCTCAGCAGGGAACTGCTTTCCTGAAACGGTGATACAACCGTTCGACCTGCATCCCTGACTTCACTGCAGCACAGGATGAAGGGGCAAAGGAGACAGCCAGCAACGTCCACGATGAAAACCAGGGGGCCGGCTAGACGAGTTCGGGGGTATCCGCACTAACAGAATGCTGTGTCGCCGCCCAAAGTCATGTGAAGAACAGCTTACGACTGGGAACTTCTAGCAGAGCATTGTTCTGGAAGCACGTTACATAATAATATGTGCAGTATGGTTCCAGTTTTATAAAAATTAACAAGCAGGCAAACACATCCTATGTATATATGCATTAAAAAAAGACTTCAAAATCCTCACATGGGTGTTTTCCAGAAGGGTGGGATTATGGATGCCTTTTATTTTCTTCTCTATGATTTTTTGCATGCTTCGAATTTTCTCTAGCATGTTGCTCTTATCATCAGAAAAACAATAAAGGGACCATATTTTTAAACTGGGATTTTCAAAGGCTGCAAAGACAAACTGCAAAGGATCAGTGGGGTAAATGCCCAGGAAGACATTCTTCCGCGGTGAAAGTCCAGGCGCTCAGGCCCCTGACACTTTCCTCGGGCCCCTCAAGGAGTCAAGCCAGATCCCCCACAAACTCCACCCCCTCAGGCACAGACACCCCGAGCACAAGCCTCCATGCCACCCCCTTGCCCCTCCTCTCAACCTCATCCCCTGATCCATTTGCTCCTTGGAGGGGGCCAAGGCATGGAGGGCACGGCGGGGGACGGACAACCAGTAACCACTCATGAGCGCCCCCCATGCCCCACGCAGCACGCCGAGAGCCTCGCACAGGTGGTGAATTCCAATACACAGCAATTCTAGAATGTAGGTATTCCTACCAACATTTTACGGAGGAGGAAAGTTTAGTTCACAAATGATATCCAGGGTCACGCAGCCCACGAGCACCCAGAAATGGAAATGAAACCCAAGTCTAACCAGAATCGGTCTGTAGATGTTTAAGCAGCTTGCCCAGCCACTGTACTTAATCAGGAAATGCAAAATATCCCAGTCCAACCTACATTAGGTTTCTACCGAGGCTGAAAGTGGAATGCACCACCAGTCCTGACTTGAGACTGTACAGATAATTAATAATTTAAAAAAGAAAGAAAGAAAAAGGGGGGAGGGAACCTCGGCTCTGCGCTCATCCCTCATTCAGTGAAGTAAAAATAAAAATCGAAACTTCCCCCAACACACTGCGCTTTAATGAAAGCACCAAACCGATCTTCACTACCACCCACCCCAGCCCACTCCGTTTAAATTTAGGCAACCACCAGCCAAACCGTACCCGACTGCATTATCTGATATGAAGTCATGAAGTCCTCACAGGTTCCAAGGAAAACGGGGCGGAGCGGGTGGGGCTGGCATCGTGGTGCAGGCTTGGGCCATGCCTTGGAAGACCCCTCTGCAAAGAGCTGGTTCTGTGAGCTGGCTCTCTGCCTAGAGTTGTGTGACCTTGTGGCTTCCCCTCTCTGGGTCTCAGCCACCACTTCACAAAAGCAGGGGTGGGCTGACAAAAGGGATCTGAAAAGCCTACCCCAATGTATAGCTTATGACTCCCAGGACCCGGCCCTGCAGAGGGCAGCCCACCAGGCAAAGCCCGAACATCCCATCCCACCTCCCGACAGCCAGAGAATGAACGACCAGCGACCCAAGATGTGGGTGACTGGGGCTAAATGAGTTGGTCGGACCTGGAGCTGGAGTTCTTCGGCACCAGCTTTGGAGGAGTAGGTTCTCAAGTAAAGGTTTGGAGAAAGACAGCTGAGCTACAGGGAAGGCTTCAGTATCGAGGGCTGTGTGGCCAGTCACCCTCTGGTCCCACCCAGGTAACGCCAGCAGGGATTCAGTCTGCTGGGTCTCAACAAACTCAGGAGTCCCTGAGCCCTTCTCCTCACACTTGACCTTTTTTTTCTTCATTCCTCACCTGTGGCTATGTTTATTGATTTTAGAGAGAGGAAGGGAGGGTGGGGAGAGAGAAAGAAACACTGATCAGTTGATTGCCTCCCGTACACGCTCTGACCAGGGATCGAACCCGCAACTTAGGGATGGGCCCTTACTGGGGATCAAACCTGCGACCTAGGTATGTGCCCTGATGGGGAAACCAACCTGCAACCTTTTGGTCTGTGGGACAATCCACCAACTAACTGAGCCACCAGCCAGGGTCACACCTGACTTTTTAAATGAGATCTGGCCAGAGCAAGGGGAGTTACTAAGTAAGGAAACACTCTCTCCAGGTTTTCTGGATGACTCTGAGGCTTTGGGGGCCCACAGGCTAGCAGGACTCTTCTTCCAACAACCTAATGCATGGATGTCTTCTCCAGGTTGCTTCCAGAGTTTCATTAAATGTATCTAAGTCCTTAGTGTAGGTCTGTACCCACTCCCTCAGAGGTATGGGGCACCCAGGAAAAGGGGAGTCCAATTAATTTCCCCAACTCAAGGAGAAGTACTGTCTTACCAGAGCCTAACTCATGGCTCCCTTTTGGAGGCATCAGTAATCAGCCTGTGCTCTCTGAGACCCGTGGGCTGAGCACACTGACTAACCCAACTGAGACCCCAGCCTGTGCAGTCAATGGGTGAGCCGTCCAGATCTCCTCCACACACACTTAAGTCCAGTCCTCGGCAGGCCCTGCCCGCCTCGCTCTGGACCCGCCCAAGCAGCCTGCCCCAGGTCCTCATCTGCTGAGCCAGGCTCTAAGGACTCCATCAGAAACCCAGCAGAAGGCCAGAAAGAAGAGGGCAACCGACGGCCTCGGTGGCTCTGAAGCCCTGATGTGTGACTTTCCTCTCCTGCTTCAGGATCGGGAGGTAAGCCCCCGGGGCCGCTCCCCACACCCTAACTTTCACTGCAACAAGGGACCTGAGGCTGAGCCCTCAACTGGTCATCAAAGCCCAGAATGCCTGACCATCCAAAAGCAGGGCTTTCAAGGTGAATGAAAGTGAGGTATACACATTGCATCACTTCACACAGTGCTAAATGTATCCAGCCACCTCCACAAGAGGAAGAAATGATAGAGAACAATAAATATTTTTGACGGTAGTAGTAAAAATCATGAATTTCAGAATCAGCTCTGGAATCAAATCCAGACCTTTTCACTCAACCCCTCTGAGCTTCCTGGTCTATGAAATGAGTAACGTAGGAGAGAGAAGTATATATAACTTGGAACTTATTCACACACAAGTTGTTTTTCTCTGCAGGCTGAAATGAAAGAGGGAGACTTATGAGTCCCCCAAGAACTAGAAAGACTCAAAATCCGGAAACAGAGTATGAGCAACAGGGCAGGTACCTGGGTCAGGTCCTGACCAGACCTCCCACCCCCCCAGTACCGGCGCCTGCAGCAGGAGGCGTGGCCCTCACTGGCAAGCCCCCTGGGCCACCCTCGCAGACAACGAACATTGCAGAAATGCTCTAGGCACATGGCTTTCCAACTTGTATTAGCAGTAGAATCCCAGATGCAGATACAGAGAATAAAGATAAAGGGCAAGATGTTCTCGGAGAACCAGATTCTAAGATTAACCGATCTGCAGCCAGGGACCAATCTTGCAAACTAAAACTGTAGTGTAATGGAGAAAGCAGGGAAGGAAGGAGAGGAAGGAGGCAACAGAGAAGACACCAGGAATTAGCTGTGCAACTCAACTGGGACCTGCAGTGGGGACGGCACCTCACTGTGTGACAAAACCAACCAGCCTCAGGCGCCTTCCTCAGGCAACACTTGCTACACAGAGCCCTGCAGCAACCCCTCGCAGAGGCCCCAAAATGACAAGCAGAGGCACCACTGAGATGTACTCCGGAGCTGCAGTATTATTTCCTGATGGCCAAATATTGACTGAGATTCAAACATCCACCCTGCTTCCAGAAAGAGAATCACCCACCTGACCCGCCCCTCGTGGTTCAAGACATCGCTTCAGAAAACGGGTCTAAAATTCCCGGAGCCCAGCCTGCTGCCTCTGCCCCAGGAACCGCCACCTCCTGCCCAGCCACGGCTCCTCACGCCACTCACTTTTGTTTCTCTTTTTAAATTTCGTGGGACAGCATCCGTTTGTCCGACAAAACGTCACCACACCAAACAGAGGGATAGACATCGAGCCTATTCTGCCAGCTCAAAAGCGTGTCTCTGTGAGGATTGCATTAATTAACAACCCATTCAGGCACAGAATGGGACTTGCTAGTCTGGGCAGATCACGGGTCAGAAAATACCTGCTCCTCAAAAAAGCATACACATGGCACTCATCCGATACACCACGGGTCAAACAGCACATGCCAAGGGTGGCTGCGGGCAGGCCTCCACAAAGCACGACCACAACGGGGGTACTCCTTCCACTAACAACACAGAGTCTGAAGGAAGTGAGCTAAGACAGCCAAACATTTTCACAAGCACCCCCAGCAGTCGGAAGCCGCTCTGCTTTGCAACCTGAATCCTCCTCTTTGGGAATGACTGGTGAGCATCAGCCGCTTGCCAGGAGAAGGCGACGAAGCAGCAGTATGGGAAGATCTGGGGGCCTGGAGTCCGAGCTCCGAGTTCAGTCCCCGCTCCCGCACTTGCTGGCTGTGTGCTCTCAAGTGGATGATGTGTGCCAATTTGATACATGTAAGTGACACGCAGTAAATACTAGCCTTATACTAACTTCCACCACCGGCCATAACCCCAAAGTAAAGAAGGTCCAAGCATCTTGCAAAACCATTATGGGGCAAGTACCACTTAAACCCAGGACCGGATCACCTGGGAATCTGTGGCATTAAGGAAGCAAGCGTGGCCATGGCATGCCCTTGGTCCTCATCCCCACAGGTGCCTCTTATACACAAAGGTTCCGTTCATCCTTCGAAACACAGCTCCCCCGTGTCTCTCAGCAAAAATTAACCCTCCTTCCACTGTCCCACTTTGCATGCATGCTTATTATAGTACTGATTTTATTCTGTTTCACATCAGAGTTGTCTTATGGTTCTGTCCCCCAAGTCCATAGAAAAGATTCTTCCAAAGCGGGGGCTGTGTCTCTGTCGCCCTCATCCCCTTGGGGCCTGGCACACCGCCTTCTGGGCGCAGGTCAAGAACTATTTCAGGTGAATGGATGACTGAGAGAGAGATCCATTTAAGACTGCCCTGACACCACAGAAAACGTACCATTGTAACAACGCTTTGGAGAGAGCTCAGGTGAGGTGAGCCGGTGGAACCCCAGGAGGGAAAGAAAGGCTGAGATACACACGGACGGGGAGCATGCCCCACGGGCAACACCAGCACCCCAGGGAGCAGCAGACGCCCTGGCCGGGAACCTCAGCTGCACACCCCCCGACTCTAGTCTTCTTCCAGTGCGGACTTCCGTCCATCCCCGCCCCCTCCGAGGGCCTCAGTTTCTCCAGGTCCGCATCTGCCTGCTACCCCATTACACACACAGAGAGTCACAACCAGGAGGCAGGAAGGAAGGTGCCCAGGAGGAAAAGTGCTGTGCATTCCCCAGGGTTTAGTGTTATTTCTAAATGGTTTTGGTTTTTACAGTGTGTTGTTTGTGACTCTTCTAAAAGAAAAGTCCGGAGGAAGAGAGATGAAACCGATTGTGCAGAATTTTTAAAAATAAAACAAAAATCAAGAGGAAGTGGGTCCCTCTCACAGGTTTCTCATTAAACCAATAGTCAAATTTTAGTAATCAGTTTGTGTTATGGTTTCCATTACAGATGAGAGCATATTAAACCTGTGACGATCCACGAGAAAGCAGAGGCCCCACTGCAGCTAGGTTCCACCCCCAGAGGGCCCTAGACGGTGAGGTCTTGTCCTCCCCAATTCCCACCTGGGGCCCCGGGTCTCCTCAGGTACCTGCCTGAGGCACTGCTGAGAGGAGGCTGACACTCAAGGGCCAACACTCAGCCAGGAGAGGACCCACGCCTTCTGGCTCAGGGGCCACAGCGCTGGGAAGCCTGGCAAGTGCAATCCTGATGTTGCTTCACATTAAAAACGCTGGGACAGGACGCTTCTTCCAGATGGAAGGCCTTAGGAACGTGTACTGCGTAGACCAGCGATGTTTCAACCAGCGTGTCACAAGAGTTTGTAAAACACGCTATACCTTACGATTTAGTCACACTGATCTCTTTTCCTTTAGATGGTCAAATAAAAAAATGACAACAGCCAACACAACAGCAGTCTGGTGTGAACGAGTCAAAATTATACCTTTTTTTTTGGGCATATTGGCCAAAAGTACATTTTTTTGTTGTGCTGCAGAATTTTAGTAATTAGTTTATGTGTGCCATGAGACGAAAAAGGAGGAAAATCGCTGCTGTGGACAGTGCCAGGCCCAACGCTGACTGGAAGGAACCAGAAATCCACAAAGGGGCCAGAGGCCCGGGAAGCAGGAGAGTGGAGCCGCAGGGCTCGCGGAGACCAGAACCGTGGCCCTGGGAACAATTCCCAGGCACTGCGGGCTCTGGGAACGGAGGCCGGCCTCTCTGAGTCCCATCCCCCACGAGGTCAGATTCCCGGTTGTGTGGCAGTGAACAGGGACAGTCACCTGTGGTGACGACTATTCACATTCTTTCTGTTCTCCAAGCAGGTTCCGCAGGACCTGGGCGGGGGGACTGAATTCCAACAGTAGAGCATTCTAGTATTCCAGGAGTCAGTCACCTTCTACAGAAGGAATACTATTTTGGAATCAGAGCCATGTTAGAATTCTGATTATTGCATGCAAGGGACCACTCAACCTCTCTTGCCCACCAGACACGAGTGGGCTTTCTTCCCCCTGTTGGGTCAGTCATCATGAAACAGAGATCACAGGAACCACACCTGCTGTGCAAGGACAATACTCCTGGTCCCAGTCACGGACTGTCCCCATCACCCCAGCCAGCCACGCCCTAAGGCCACACCATCCTACCCTGGGGAAACCAAGCAAAGGGATCTCCAGGGCTCAATGTGGTGCAACTGAAACGACAGCTACACAGCCCAGCACACCAACATACGCGAAGAAGAAAGAATACGCATTGTAACTCCCCCTTCCTGTGGGGGTGGGGAGCAGCAACTTCACCCTGGCTGAATCTTTTGTCATTGTGAGGAGCTTGCTCTTGGCCTTCCATTCATTCACTCCCTCTCTCTCCACTGGCTGACCAAGGGAGTGTCCTGGGGGGGCTGTGGCAAACAAGACTCAGAGGCCCCCCCACCCAGGGGGCCCCAGACTGTACCCTCTGGAGCGTGCTCAACACCAGTGTGGGACAGCAGCAACGTCACTGCGAGACTGGCAAATTCAAGAAGCCAGGCTGCTCTGCTCTAGGTAAATAACTTCCACCTCCAAAAGCTGGCTTACAGAGCAGGTGCCCGGGGCTGGCAGAAGGGAGGACGGCCCTTTAACTCCACCACCCTTCATTGGAGGTAACATCCAACTATGGCAACCATTGCTCCGAAGGACCCTGAAGTTCCTGTTGCAAACAGCTCGTCACCACGGCCCCCAGATACCTTGGCTGTGTCCCAGAGAGCCCCAAATTTCAGAATCCCAAACATATGTCCTGGTCAGCCTCTTGTTTCCACCGGAGGCACAGAAATCTCTGGGAGACCCAGGGCCTGCCAAGCGCCTGGGATCACCTCCTCTGCCTGACTGGCCAGAGCACCACGGGAAGGTATGAACTACACTGTGGGCCTCACGGCCACCCTCCAAACACAGCACAGAGCGCGATCCTGCCAGTCGTGAGAGAGGCCCGAGAGGAGGGGACGGGCCCAGGAGGATGGGACACTAGCCAAATGAACACAGAGGCCAACTTAATTTCCATAAACAACCAGGGTGTTGACCACTAATTACCTAGAAGGAACAACTTAACTCCCCTCTTCCCACCAAAGGTCTCCCTCCACCATCCCCGCTCTCAAAACAAAAGATTCAGAGCACTTATCGTGATTACAGCTACCACTTTTTTGAGTCTTACTATGGACCAATCCTGTACCGGGTGCCTTAAATATCTCATCGAATTCTTCAAACCATTCAATTAAGGTGTCAGCAGACCCATTTCACAGATGAAAAACCGAGGCTGAGAAGTTACATAATTTGCCAAGTCCCCATGGTACAGATAAGCACAAAAGCACTTTATCCATCTAATCAGATTTTAAATTCCACGATAGCCCAGGCTCTGCCACACAGCCCGCTTGTAGGGAACCTGATTCTCAAGAATGGTGCCAGACAGGCTCAGGGCATGGGGTGGGGGGGCAGGGGGGCCCCTCCAGTCACTCACACTCCCCACAGCCTGCCCGACCCAGCACCCCCTGCAAGAGGGAGCACACCTGCCAGTCTTTTCAACGGACTGTTCACTTCTTCACCACCGAGTTCATCCTCCAAGCCCTGTCTGCCATTGGCCACCGAATGGAATTTCACAGGTTCACCTCTTGACAGGAAAAAAACCCATCCCCTGCAGGCAGAGAAGATGAAGAGGTTTCTACTTCAAAACAAAAAAGGTCTCAGGCTTTGAAGCGTTGCTCTCAGTGGCGATCATCAAGAAACAAGAATAGGTCCCTTCAACATTTTTAAAAAATATTCCGCAACAAAACAAAACCAGACACAAGCATAAACCTCTAGTTTAGAAATAAGCAAACACAAATTTGCACAGACGTTTCCCTGACTTCGAACTATGCCTGCCACTGTTTTATAAATCAAAATAAAACTCCTGGAGGAAACATGAGAAGGAGGAAGCCTAAGGCCGTGGACTCTCACCCAAGGCCTTCCCACGGCCAGAACCACAAGTATGTATGTCTTTTAGACACTCGTGGCTGGGCTGCCAGATTGCAGAAGGCCGCTCTCTCTCCTCCCGACTGGTATGTGTCTGCCGGGCATCTGAAAGCTTTACAGTAAATGGTGACTCATCTATTGCAGCCACCATAGGCACCGCGAATGTAATAGGCCCGAGTTTGTTCCATCCACATGAAAGAGAAACGCTGGGTGCAGGGCTGTGAGCCTGACTCAAACTGCGACCCCTGCTCACCGCCACTCACCGTCAGAACTCGGCTGAAACTCAAACTGTAATTACCCAGCCTCTTGAGGGCAGGAAGAAGGGGGGTTTCTAAGGAAGGGTCACATCCATAAACACAGACATGTCACCGCTCATCAAGTGAAGTCTCCTCCTGCCACCACCTACTCAACAAACACGCCCGGGGCCCCCACCGAGTGCCCGATGCACCGAGGCTAACACGCAAACATGGCAAGTCCCCTCTCCGACATCCTGAGTCCTGCACTGGCTGCTTTACACACAGTTGCTCATTTAACTGATTAAATTCCCATTTAATAGCTCATCTAACAGATCGGGAAACTGAGGCTGAGAGGTTGGAGCAGGGCTTTGTGGTTAATTGGTTGGAGAGCCAGGACTCCAATCCTCTTCCATGGTGCTCCAGAGCTGCGCTCTCGAACCCCACGGTACCCCGCGGTAGGGAAAGACGGCCAAGGTCGGGCTGCCTCTGGAGGAGCTCAAGCCTCCTGGGGACAGGCGAGCTAAAGAGAGTGCTGGCGTGCTCACAGAGGGAGCGGCTCACGAGACAGACAAGCAACCTCAGCTGGGTGCATTCTGAGCATCTTCCTCACAGAGGCCACGGTGGGGGAGGCGGGAGCGAGGCTGAAAGTGCAGACAGAAGTGAGGCCTACCTACACTGAGGTTGAGTAGCATCCCCCCAAAATTCATGACCACCAGGAACCTCAGAAAAGGATCATATTAAGAAATAGGGGCGTGCCCTGGCCAGGTGGCTCGGTTGGTCGGAACGTCGTCCTGTATTCCCAAAGGGTTTCGGGCCCAAGTCCCAGTCGGGGTGTGCAGGGAGGCAAGTGATCGATGTTTGTGTGTGTCTCCCTCTGTCTCAAATCAATAAATATATCCTCAGGTGAGGATTAAAAATTTTTTTTAAAGAAATAGGGTCTTTGCAAGTGAATTTTAAAAAGCTGTGGTACATATAGACAATGAAATACTACTTGGCCCTAAAAAGAATGAAATCTTACCATGTTTGACAGCATGGGTGGACCTACAGGGTATTATGCTATGTGAAATAAAGAACAACATATAAACAAACAAAATAGAAACAGACTCCTAGATACAGAGGACAGACTGATGGTTGGCTGCCAGAGGGGAGGGGCTTGGGGGCCTGGGTGAAAAAGGCGGAGGGGCGGGGAAGTACAGAGGGGCGGTTACAGAACAGCAGCTGTCAGTCACACTGCGCAACTGCGCGTGGTGCGGCCGCGCACTGGACCTGTCGGAGGGACACTCGGTAACGCACACACGTGAGTTTCTAACCATGATGCCGCGCACCTGAAGTGAATATAAAACAATGTTAAATGTAAAAAAAGCATACTTTCAAGTAAATGAAAAAAAGAAAAGAAATAGGATCTTTGCAGATATAATTAGTTAAGATAAAGCCATACTTTTCTTAAGCCCACCCACACCCAATCACTTACAAGGAGAGTAAACAGAAACACCGACGCACACGGGGGAAAAAGGCCCGTGACACCAGAGGCCTATCGGAGTGACGAGTCCATAAGCCGAGGAACTCCAGGGAATGCTGGATGGCCGGCAGCCACCAAACGCTAGGAGAGAGGCCTAGAACAGACTCTCCCTCAGAGTCTCTGGAGGGAACCGACTCTGCCAACACCTTGAGTTTGAACTTCTAGCCTCCAGAACTGTGAGAAAATACATTTCTGTTATTTTAAGTCACCCAGCTTGCGGGACGTGGTTACACAACCTAGGAGGCTACTACAAGGCCTGCTCTGGTCAGACCTGATAGATTGGGTTAAGGCACTTGGACTCCACCCTGCAGCCTGGGAGGCAGATTTTTTCAGCCACAGAGCGAGGCATGTTCAGGGTGATGTGTTTTATGAAAATTACTCTGGAGCTTATGCCCTTCCAATGTGTGGCCTCCAGGCCCGTACCTCTAGTGCCCCCCAGGACTCCCCCAGCCACCTGCTTCTGCCCACCACACTGCCTGCTGGCCGCAGCCACACCTGCAGCTTTGAGTACCAGAATTTGTTTGCAGATGGCTCCCAACTTCAGCCAAGACATTCTGCTGACCAGACAGCTCCACTTGCCGCTCTCAGATTCCTGAAACTCAACGTATCCCCAGGGGAGCTCACCTCCACATCTTGCCCTCCCCCTTGGTTCTGTTGGGTTCCGTCCCACCTCTGTCGGTGGTACTGTAGACACCCCGTCATCGCCCTGAAACTGGGGCTGCCCCAGTCAAGACCCTGGGCACACCTCCACACCCAGGGAGTCGCGCCTGTGCCCCTTCCATGCCCAGTTTTCACCCTGCCTCCTCTCCCACTGGATTTCTCTGGGGCCGGGCCACAGGTTTCCATTCCTCTAGGAGGGCTCCCCCATCTTCTCTACTCCCACCCCAATCCAGCCGCCCTGACTAGCACAGCCAAGCACAGCGAGCGCTCAGAAAACCTGGCCCCACTACACCCAGCCTGAAGGCCTCCGGCTGATTCACAGGCCCTCACTCAGTCAGAAGCCCCACCCAGCCTCATTTCCCTATCCTTCCTGCCCCGCAAGATCCTCCCTCAGGCCTCTGGATCCCACCCTCTAACTGTTCTGTGGGCTGATTCCTCCTTCCAGTCCGAGCTAAGCAACCAAAGAAT
>PVKM010039103.1:0-13877 GCA_004027735.1 Carollia perspicillata | reverse complement strand
TTTTTGAATTCTTGTTTCTTCATTCTTTTCTGCTTGGCTGTTTGTTTCTTCCTTCTGGTCCACTCCATTGATTTGAGTCCCAGTTTTCTTCCCATCACTACTGGTTCCCTCTGCATTTTCCATCATTTCACTTATGAATGCCTTCATTTTTTCATCTAATTTGCGACCAAAATCAACCAATTCTGTGAGCATCCTGATTCGCAGTGCTTTGAACTGTGCATCTGTTAGGTCGGCTATTTCTTGCTTGCTTAAAAGTATTGGCTCTGGGACTCTGAGCTTTTCTTCTGTTTGAGTCATTTTTGATCAGGTGGCGCCTGTTTTGTATGAGGGGCGGAGTCTTAGGTGTTCACCTGGGCTGGGCAGCCTAGTCGCCAAGTTGTGACGTCGTCTGTGGGGGCGGGGTCAGAGAGGGAACAATGGTGCCCGTTCGCACTCTCTGGAGTTTGCGTCCCCTCTGCTGCCTCCCACAAGCAAACTGGGCCCCTGTGGCGCTGGTTCCCAGGTGGGAGGGCCTATGCACACTCCGGGACCCCGCTGGTCTCCTCGGCAACCTCTTCTGTGAGGCTGGGAGCCTCTCCCGGCACCTTTTCAATAGGTGTTTTAGGCTTTATTGCCCGTCACTGGGGCCCTGGGCTGTGCGGTCCATCTCACTGCCTGCTCTTGCCTAGTTTATCTGCACGCGAATATGTGTCCACAGTTGGCCAACTGCCCTGTGTGCCTTGCATGCTCTGCTCATCTCCTCCCGTCTCCTCCCTGCGTCTGGGGTCTTCAAGCTCCACGCCACCTATGGCCGCCAGGCGCTCCCGAGCCTGGCAGCCACCACGTTTTCCTGCCTCTTTCTCTCTCTGCCGCCTGCTGACTCCACCCCTCTTACCAGTTGGGTTGATTGGTTGTCGACTCCGTATTTCAATTTTCTGTGTTCTGGTTGTGTTATTGTTTATAAATATTTGTTGTCCTTAATCTTGGTTGTGAGAGGAGGTACAGTGTTTCCACCTACGCCTCCATCTTGGCCGGAAGTTCTGTAGATCTGTATTTATTTATTTTTAGAGAGGGGGAAAGGAAGGAGAAAGGGAGAGAAACACCAATGTGTGGTTGCCTCTCACATGCCTCCCGACTGGGGACCTGCCTTGCAACCCAGGCATATGCCCTAGACTGGTAACTGAACCGGTGACCCTTTGGTTCGCAGGCTGGCACTCAGTCCACTGAGCCACACCAGCCAGGGCAGCATACTGTTTTGAGATCCATCTGTTGTAGCATGAATCAGTACTTCATTCTGTTTTATGATTGAATAGCCCATTGTTTAGATAAACATTTTGTTTGTGCATTCATTAATTGATGGACATTGGGTTGTTTTCACCTTTGGTTATGAATAATATTGCTAGGAACATTTTTGTACAAATTTTTGGACATGTTTTCAATTCTCTTGGCTGTGGAACTAGGAATTACTAGATCATATGATATCTTTAACTTTTATGTTTAACTTTTCAAGGATCTGCCATCCTCTTCCAAAGCACTGGCACCATTGTATAATCCTACTAGCAACAAAGGAGGTTTCTGATTTCTCTCCATCATCCCTGATACTGTCATTGTGTATCTGTTTGGTAGTAACCAGCCTAGTGGGTGTGAAGTGGCAGCTAGTGGTTTCGATTTGCACTTCCCTAATGACTAATGAGTATATTTTCTTGTGTTTATTGGCCATTTGCATTCTTTGGAAAAACGTCTATTCAAATACTTTGCCCATTTCTTTAAAAGATTTTGTTTATTTTTTAGAGAAAGGAGAAGGGAGGGTGAAAGAGAGGGAGAGAAACCTGAATGTGTGAGAGAAACATTGACTGGTTGCCTTTCATAGGCCTCTAACTGGGGACCTAGCCTGCAGCCCAGGCGTAGGTCCTGGCCAGGAATCAAACTGGCAGCCTTGTGGTTCACAGGCGGATGCTCAATTCACTGAGCCACACCAGCCAGGGCTCTTGCACATTTTCAAATTGGGTTATTTTTCTCTTTTTTTTTTTTTGAGTTGCAGTGTTATTTATATATTCTGGATAGTAGACCCTTATTAAATATGATTTTGTTTTGTATTCTTTTATGATACAGTCCGCTGTGGACCCTGAGAAGAAGTGTATCTGCTGAGGTGTACTCCCCATGGTCACCTGGTCATCAGGAAGGGACTGACTGGGCTGAGGCGGGTCTGCCCTGGCACAGTCTGGGATGTGCGGGGGTCCTCGACTTCACAGGTTTGCAGTTAGCATGGAAAATAATACAATAAGAATAATAACAAGAGTAAACTTTTGTTTACTTGTAACCGTAAACCTACTTTTGTCTCTCTCTATACACACACACTACAGATTTACCAGTGTTTTCTCCCATTCTGTGGGTTGTCTTTTAACTCTCTTGATGGTGTCCTTTGATGCACACAACTTTTCAATTTTGATGAAGTCCAGTCTTTCTCTCTCATTCACTCTCTTTTTTGGTTGCTTTTATTTTGGGGTTATGTCTAAGTAATCATTGCCTAATGCAAGCTCACGAAAATTTGCCCTTATGTTTTTTTCAAAACATTTATAGTTTTGGTTCGTATATTTAGGTTTTGTTGACGTTTTAATATTTGTACCTGGTATGAGGTAGGTGTTCAACTTCTTTGTTTTGCATTAGTGAGAAGACTACTCTTTCCCCATTGAATTGTCTTGGCTGTGTTGTTAAAAATTGGCCCTAAATACGAAGGTCTATTTCTGAACTCTCAGTTTATCTATGTGTCTGCCCTTAGGCCTTGATAACAATAGCTTTGTAATAAGTTAGAGAGTTGAGCAGTGTGAGTCCTCCGACTATGTTCTCTTTCTAGATTGTGCTGGCTATTCTGGATCCCTCGCATCTCCATATTGAATTTAGAATGAGCTGATCGATTTCTGCCAAAAAACCGCATCCGAGATGTAGATGTGGATGCTTTGTAGATCACTTTGAGGAATGAGTAATACCTTTGCTGTATTATTGAATGTTGTCAGAAATAAATTGACTTTGGGAATAACAGATTAGCTCATTAGAGACAAGTTGTTTGGAATAAAGAGAAAAGGAGTCCGTTGAGAGAGTATGTCGTTTAGTGGGGGTCTTTGAAACCCAGTCTGAGAAATTTGGATTTTATTAGATTTCGTAGCTCCCCCTAGATTGATTTGTGTATGTAGATGGCTTAATTCTGAATATCAGCACTACTATACTTTTTATAGCACTAAAGAGGAGGGCCTTGTCTATGTTTTCTATGTGCAAGTAGATGTTTTAAGCCAGTCAAAAAGTATTTGAATGCCTTTCCTCAGAAAGCCTATAGGAATTTCAGAGCAGCACTAATAAGCACTTTAGAGGAATAAAAATAACATTAACATAGGGTTTTGCTTACAGTCTAATAAGGATCAATTATGTTTAAGAAATTGACACCTGCTACTTATCCTTCATTGCCTAGGCCTCGAAACCAAATACTAAGTAGACTAAGATCATAAGAACAGTTCCCTAGCAAAGATTTGTCCCAACTTGAGTTTATAATGGAAAAAAAAGTATGTCATGTGGTAGGAAGGCTCTCAAATGCAAATTTACTCACAATCCACACTTGGGGAAAAATCCAGAGAGGAATGCATTTTTCATTGTTTTATTTTGAGAACCTTTTTATTACTTTACAACACTGTGCCTCTGAAAAAGTCTTTTTTCTTAATTTTTATAATTTTAATGTTTAAAATTTTTATAATTTTACTGTTTAAAATTTGGCTCTGATAACTCTGTATCCTAAGCATGGATTTTTCATGCAGAGTGATATGTGTGTGTGTGTATAGTTTAAATAAAATTTTGTTTTAAAATAATTTCAAATGTATAGAAAAGTTGCCAAAACAGTGCAAAGAATTCCCATGTCCCCTTCACCCAGATTTTCAAGTAGTTACTATTTTAGTGGTTTATTGCTTGCTCTGTGTATGTGTGTACCTGTGCATATAACCCTTGTTGTTAACCTTTTTTGGACCTTTTGAGGGTTAGCAGAGCACACTGCAGACAGCTAAATACTCCCACGTATATTTCCTCCAAGGGGGTCAGTCCCCTGTGTAACAGCAAACAACCGTCCACATCAGGAAGTCAGTAGTGTACATCACCATCTAGGCCACGAATCTCATTCAGATTTCCCCCACTGTCCCAACAATGTCCCTTTCTTTCCTTTCTGGTTCAAAATGCTATACAGGAATACATATTGCATTTAGTTGTCGTGTGTTCCAAGACTCCTTTAATCTGAAACAGTTTCAAGTCTGTCATGTCCTTGACGGTTTAAAGAGTGCAGGCCTTATTTTCTATAGGGTGGCCTACAAATATGCGTGCCTCATGGAAGGAATAACAAAAAAATGATGCTTTGCTTTTCCCTGTGAGGGAGGCTCATGAGGAAGCTCAAGATGTGGACACATCCCAACGTGGTGATGTTAACCTTGGTAACCTGAACTTGTTGGTTTCTTCAACCACCTGGTTTTCCCTTTGTGACTGATTGGTATTCCAAAATCATGCTGATATCCTGTTGGTCATCAAACCTCCACCCATCAACCACTGAACTTTGATAATGGTTGACAAAAGGAAATTCTTTGTTTCCATCATTTCCTCTCCATTACTGAGTTGGCATTCTACTGTTAGAACTTTCCTTTCCATTTATTTATATGAGTGTGAACTTGTGTATTTATTTCTTTTATTCAGTGGATTGCCATCCATTATTATCACTGCTTATTTTGATGCTCAAATTGTTTCAGATTTGGCCAGTGGGAGCCCCTTCAAGCTGGTTGTTAACATTGCAACATTTAAAAGTATGCATACTGCTAAGATTCCTCCATGTTATGACTGCTTTGCAATATGCTATTTTGTATTTTTTTTTCATCCGTTCTTCCATTGATAAGCAGTTAGATTATTTACAGATTTTTGCTGTTGTATTTTGCTATTCCAACTCTAAAGTAATGTTGCATTTCAACTGTATTAAAATTTTTCACATTACCATTCATGCCGTCTGTATAGTGTACAAATATTAAGCACTAGAAGCAGCATTATTTTGCATTCTCAAAATATGCAAGGCTCACTTTTAAAATATCATCTTGACTCATAGAGAGCAGGATGACAGCTAAAGAGGGAAGGTAAGGGGTGGAGGGATTGAGCAGAAAGGATAAAGAAGTCATGGACATGGACAAAAGTGTGGGGGAAGGAGGTATAAGCCTTTCCTCCCAAAGGTAAGGGGGAAAAGGCTAAGTAAACAAATAAACTTTCTTCTCTGTATTTTTCACGGAGAATGATTTAAACGACCTGCTTTCATTTAATAAAGTCTTTATCTTGAAACAAATTTCCTTTTGTTTTTTTCCTCCTACTTATGGGGGGATATTGAAAGAAAAGGGTTTAGAAAGCAAAACTGAAATGTGGAAAACTTTGCACTTAACCAAAACTTTTGCCAAGGGAAAGCGCCACCTGCAGACACCAGGGCAGCCCTAGGTAGGAGAGCTGCCTCTGGCGCGCTCAGTTCCAGGAGCGCAGGCGCAGAAACTTATCTCCGCCCTGCTCGTTTTTTCTACCCCGAAAACAGTATCGCGATCATTGGGGAAAACTTGGGTAATTACACAACCTACGTTCTCGCGAGAGTAATTGGTTGCTATAGTTGCGATAAATACCTCTGTGGCTGTCGCAGGTAGGCTGGGTGTCTCCTCAGAAAACCCTCCCTTCCCGGCCTCGGTAGACGGGCCCTCGGGCCAGACCCCGTTACCTCAATCTCTGTTCTCCCAGTGGTGGCTAAGCTGAAACTTGTCCCTGCGAGGCTGCACCTCCGTACACACCTAAACGCCACCGACCCCGCCAGGCGCGACGCTCCGACAACCCCACACCCCGGACCCAAAGCCAGATACAGACCCCTTTCCCGCTTGGTGCTGAGGTTCCATGCAGACTGCGCCCCAGTCCGCAGACCCACCTCACCCCATCGTCTCCCTCACATAATTTGACTCTGCAGATTCTTCTGAGAAGATAAGAAATGCGTGCCCTATTGGGGTGCCTCTTACCATAAGAGACTGACTGTCCTGACCATAGCTTGTAATTAACCAAATTTTTTTGTATTCATTATTCAACAAATATGCCGCTAATGCCTTTTGCAGCCAGGGCCTCAGAGGCTGTGAATATGAATGACAGATTACTTGTCTTTAAGTGGGTAATTGAGCATTCAGGAAAAGCAGTTCACATTGACAATACCGTTTGTGCTTTGCTTCTTAGGTTAAGCAGGTTTGCCATTTTAGTGGATATTTACAACAAATGTGAAGCAGGTCAGAAATTTTCTTATTTATTTTACAGAATATGAAACAGGTCAGATGTTATCCATTTTACAGAAGGTGAAACTGAAGCTCAGAGAGGTTAGGCACTTGTCCAGGGTCAGGCTAGCAAAGGCTTAATTCATGTGGTACTATTGAAAAGGAAAGAAGAAAACTAATGCAAAAAGTCATTTCAAATGTAAACTTGGTAAGAAAGTTGTCAGGGCCACCTAGGTCTGAATGAGCTTGGAGACATGGTGTTGAGCAAGTGATCTGAGACTTTTAGGTTGAGTGCAAAAATGGAGTACCTGGGAAGAGACAGAATAACTACGAAGTGTGAGGGCAGCAAGGTGTCTCCTTATTTTGTACCACCAGTCCTAGACACACTGAGCATAACATATCCTAAGTGAACGTTTGAGTTGAATTAAGTTCCACTTTGAATTGATTCAGAAAACACGACCCTTTTAAAAGAACATACCCAATTTATTTTTGAAATTGTGTCCTCAGTGTTGTAAAGTAATTAAAATACCTTTGACTAAATAAGACATATGTCAGGACTTTTTCCAGTGGACTGCTATATGTGTCTGCTTCTTTCCTGTTATCAAAGTATATTTTTGTTTAACTGGGAGATTAAATAACCTTTGAGTGAGCTTTGAACATTAAAAAGAAAGAAAGAAAAAAGAAAAGAAAGCTACCAAAGATCACGACAAAGGGAACCGGGAGCTGAGGGTTGGCATTTATACCCTCTTTGTCTTGTGATAGCTTTTGCTCAATGAGTTACTTACATGTACAAGGATCTTTTAAGCACTAACCAGTGGAATCATCCTTGTGGTCAGCTCCCTAACCCCTGCCTGTCTAGCAACAATGGTTGGAAAGGCCACAAAACAGTGTGGGACTATTGCATTTCCCTAAGTTCTCCCCTGGTGTTGGTTACGTGTAATGTGAGTTCTTGTGCAGCTGTGGCACATGAGACAGTTTCATTAATTATGTTCACAGGGACCAAAGAAGACCAGAGGGACTGTGCTCAAGTGCCAATATGGAGCAGGTCGCATCCACAGGCAAACCTGTGCAGATCACTGTGACAAGGGGATATGAATTGGTAAAGTTATTTTTGGAAATCTGAGATGTTCGTAGTTTATTCCTTCTTCTTGAAAGTATGTGTTTGACCTCAGGTGTCTCTGTCAAACACCTGTGGGTTGTGGAAGATGCATTGGCAGCACCATAGGGAGGAATGAAGTCTGCCATCATCTTGTCCCACCAGACCCGCTGGCTTTACGGAGCCAGGGCCTGCCCTTCTCAGTGTTTCACTTTTCTGCACATTTTAAATTTACTTTATTGGGGTGACATTGGTTAATAAAATTATATATGTTTTAGGTATATCAGTGTTTCTTATTGGTAGTCTAGAATCAGCAATTCATACTACTGTGTGTGTACAATACCTGGCATCTTCAATATTAAATTTAACAGGTAAAACAAGAAGTAGTTTTCACTTCCCCAGACAGCAGTTCCTTTTTCCTGAAAACAGTCTAAATTCTTCCCAAGTTTCCCTTGTCTTTATTTTCATATGATGAATTTAAATAATAAAACAATGTGGCATAACTTAAAAATTACAAGAATAATGAAATGGCAAAACATTCAGTATTAAGTCAAAAAACGTTCTAAAGCAGGGTGTAATAAATGTTCTCTACTTTGTATTAAAAGATACACACACACACACACACACACATATTCACAAAAAACACCAGGAAGTATATTCTAAAATGGTAATAGTGTTTGCACATTAGAGATTATAGGTAATTTATTTTCCTATGTACTTTTCTCACTTTTCCAAATGTTCCTCAATATAATTTTATAAACACAAGAAGTGTTCTTTTTCAAAACTTCAACATAATGGCATTTAAATACAATGTTGCATTTAACTACAGCTAGATTTATTTAATGAGTTTCTACCTACATTTGTATTTGTAATATAGCTTGATAGGAAAACAGGGAAAATACTATGTAGTACAAGTAAGAATGGGTTGCCGGTTGCATAGGAACATTCTCTATTTGATTATAATTGTAAAGTAATATATTTCTGTCAACAGAAAGGGTTTAAAGGCGATACCCCAGTTACCTTTATTCGTGCAGAATTTAATCAGGCAGTTTTGGGAGACTCTGCCAAAATTACCGTTTCTTCAGAAGGAACTGCCATGTACAACTTCACTGCTAGCTTTGAGTTCAGTCCTGAAGGAGGAATCACTTTGGATGACCTCGCCCACAAACCTGTGTTCTGTAAGTCTTTGTGGTCATAAAAATGTTAATTATATGAGTGTGTTATGAGGAGATTCTGAGATATTTAGTAGCTGTTGTTGGGACCGATGAACGCACTTTACCTTCTAATCTAGGTGTAACATAGTGTACTCTGAGTCCTGCCTGCTTCCAGCCGCAGTCACCGAGACCTACTAATTTTAACTAATGTGTATCAGAGACCTGTTGATAAATGACCGAACCTGGCAGTCCTTGTCTCCTAAGCTGAGTTGAAAATGCTTCCTTTGTATTCCTGTATTTACGGTTGCCAGATTTAGGATAAAACAAGAAGTAAAACTTGAGAAATACTTACACTAAAAAGTGTTTATCTGAACTTCAAATTTTAAAATAGGCATCTTGTATTTTACCTGGCAACCCTATTGTATTTCTGTGTACTCCATATTGTATAGCAGTTATTAATTTGCCTCCTTTGTTAGAGGAGGCAGTTTTTGAAATCTGGGCTAGATCTTATTTATTTCAGAATTTATACTGTTTAAAAATATCTGGGACATGAAAGGGCTCAAAGAGTGTTTGTTGAATGAATGACTGGATAAGTGGGTAGATGGTTTCTGTATCCACACTGCTGTAGTTTCTAACTATACAGTACTTTCCCTGACATATTTTGGTCTTACACTGTAAGCCAAGACTCTCACAAAGAATGGACTAGAAGCCCTGGCTGGGTAGCTCAGTTGGTTAGAGCATCAACCAGATAAACTAACATTGCAGGTTCGATCTCTGGTCAGGGCATGTACAAGAAGCAACCACTGAATGCATAAACAAGTGGAATAATAAGTTGATGTCTCTCTCTCTCTCTGTCTTTCTGTCTCTCAAAAAGAAAAAAAAGAATGGACTAGAAAAAATCCACTCACCATTTTATCTGTCTAGGCCATGGATAGAGGAAAAAAGTCTTCCTTGAGTTAGTAGTCAAGCACTTATGGCAATTGTTAAATATCCTACAAATTTCTTAAAGTGCACAAAGAACACTTATATAATAAAAACTGACCACATTCTAGGCCATAAAGCAGGTCCTGCCATATACCAAAGAATCAATAGCATGCAGACCAAGTGTTCTGACCAAAATGCAACCATCAACAACATTAGAAATCAAACATAAAATGATAGAAAAAATCCATTTGGAAAATTTAAGATGTACTTATGAATATTTCACAGGACAAATAAAAAGATCTATGAAAACTACAAAACATTTAGAACAATCAACACCAAATATCAAAACTTGTGGAGAGGCCAAAGGGACATAAAAAGGAGGTAAGTTTTCTAGACTTGACTTGAACTAGTGAAATGAGGAAGTGCAGACTGTAATAGGTAATGTATATAAAATGTAATACCTAGAGCAACAACTAAAAATATATACAAAGAGATGTATTCAAAAGTATTATCAGTAAATCAGAATGGAATTCTAAAAAAGATGTTCAGGTAATCCACAGGAAGGTGGAGAAAACCCCCCAGAGAAATGAAAAAGAAGACAAACAGAAGACCCAGCAGACTTTAGCCCTAACACATTAATAATTACATTATTATTTTTATAGAATTGCAGAGTGAATTTAAAAATGACCCAACCATATGCCATTAATAAGAAACTCAAAATAGAGCCATATAGTCAGGTAAAAAGTGAAAGGATAGGCAAAGATAAATAGTACACACATTAATCAAAACAAAGTAGAAGTGACTACATTAGCATTAGATAAAATAGAGTTAGCAAAGAACATAACCAGAGATAGAGAAGTTTATCACATAATGGTAAAAAAGGTAAATCCATCAAGAAGACATAATGATTCTAAGCAGGCATGTAACCTGCTTGTAACCCGCCAAGTAACAGAGCTGCTAAATATGTGAAACAAAACTGATAACACTGAAAGGCAGAAAAGAGAAATTTAGCCCTGGCTGGTGTAGCTCAGTGGATTGAGCACGGGCCTGCGAACCAAAGGATCACAGTTTGATTCCCAGTCAGGGCACAAGCCTGGGTTGCAGGTCAGTTCCCAGCAGGGATGCAAGAGAGGCAACCATACATTGATGTTTCTCTCCTTCTCTCTTTCCCGTCCCCTCTAAAGATAAATAAGTAAAATTTAAGAAAAAGAAAAGACAAATTTACAATTATAGGAGATGTAAACATCTTCCAATAATTTGCAGAATAACTAGACAGAAAATCAGCAAGAACATAGGAAAACTCAACATCACCTCTAACCAACAAGATCTAATCAATAACAGAATATACAGATTTTCAAAAGCCCACAGATCACATACCAAAACCATTTCCTGAGTCATAAATTTAAATAGATGAAAATAATACCAAGTGTGTTCTCTGACAATAATAGTATCATAGTAGAAATCCATAATAGAAAGATAATAGGAAACTCTTCAAACACTTGAAAACTTAAATCATACTTCTAAATAATCCAAATGTCAAAGAGGAGTCTTAAGGGAAATAAAAAGAAACATTGAACTGAATGAAGAAAAAAAAGCTACATGTTAAAGTTTGTCACACATACCTAAAGCATTGCTGAGAAAATTTATGGCACTAAACGCATACATTAAAAAAGAGGAGAGACCTCAGGCCAATTATCTAAGTTCTCACTTCAAGAGTCTAGAAAAAGAAGAGGGAAAGAAACCCAAAGCAAACAGAAGAAAATAATAAAATCAGCAATCAATGAAATACATAAAGAAAAATAAGGAAAATCAATGAACTAAATAGCTGGTTATTTGCAAACATCAAATTTGACAAATCTGTGGGCAGGGGAAAGAGAACACAGATAATCAGTTATCAATTTGGGGATGAAATGGAATGAATACTGATGTTGCCGACATTAAAAGTAAGGAAATAGTTAGGTTAGCCAAAAAGCCCATTTAGTATTTTTCCATAAAATAAGAGACATTTTTGTTTTCACCAATAACTTTATTGATTTGGAAATTTTGAGTGTGTCAGCTATCTCCCACATGGTATAATGCAGATTGTCCTTAATTAATGTCTCAATTTGACCCCTATCAACTTCAACTGGTCTATCTGAACACAGACATCATCCAGAGAGAAATCTTCAGCATGAAACTTCGCAACTTCGCAGGCCGCTTTTGACACATTCAGTCAGTCACAGCACCTTCTCCATACCTTGCACAAATCTTGTTTTGTGTTTCAGTTGTGTTTTTACCTTTCTTGAAATAATAAAGCATAATATGCTAAAAATGTTGCATATTTTCTGCCATGTTCAATATAAAATGGCTACATAAAAATTCACTGGGTTTGAGAAGTTGTTTTCAATGCACGCTGATATGAAGCTGTCACACTACAATCTAACAAAATTGTTTTGAATGGAGTTAAAGACAATTAAGTGCTACTAGAGCCATTTTATGGAAAAAAACAAACGAACTTTTAGCCAACCCAAAATTATGAACAACTTTACATACATGAATTTAACAACAAAATGGGCCAGTTGCTTGAAAAACACTAACCACAACTCATCCTATATGAAAAAATTGCCCTGTAACTATTAAGAAAATTGAACTCATAATTTGAGTTCTTCAGGAGCAGATAGTTTCACTGGAGAATTCTGTAAGCCCTTTGCCCTTGCCACTTTTAAGATTCCTTCTTTGTCTTTGATTTTTTTCATTTTTTAATTGTTGTTCAAGTACAGTTGTCTTCATTTTCACCCCATCATGCCCCCCTACCCTACCCATCCCCACCTCCCACCCTCGAACCTACCCCCTTTGGCTTTGGCCATGAGTCCTTTACACATGTTCCTTGATGGACCTTCCCCTATTTTCCCCCATTATCCGTTTCCCCACTCCTCTCTGGTTACTGACAATTTGTTCTTTATTTCAATTTCTCTGGATGTATTTTGCTTGCTTGCTTGTTTTGTTGATTAGGTTCCACTTATAGGTGAGATCACATGGTATTTGTCTTTTACCCCCTGGCTTATTTCACTTAGCATAATGCTTTCCAGTTCTATCCATGCTGTCGCAAAGGGTAGGAGCTCCTTTCTTTCTGCTGCATAGAAATCCATTGTGTGAATGTACCACAGTTTTTTGGTCCGCTTACTTATTGATGGGCACTTAGGTTGCTTCCAGCACTTGACTAAGTTGTGCTGCTATGAACATTGGGGTACATAGGTCCCTTTGAATTGGTGTTTCAGGATTCTTAGTTTATAATCCCAGCAGTGGAATTGCTGGGTCAAAAAGCAGATCCATTTTTAGTTTTCGGAGGAAATTCCATACTGTTTTCCACAGTGGCTGCACCAATCTGTATTCCCACCAACAGTACACTAGGGTTCCCTTTTCTCCACACCCTCTCCAACACTTGTTGTTTGTTGATTTGTTTATGATGGCCATTCTCACCATTGTGAAGTGGTGTCTCATTGTGGTTTTAATTTGCATCTCTCTGATGGGTAGTGATGCTGATCATCCTTTCATATGTCTCTGGGCCCTCTGTATGTCTTCCTTAGAAAAGTGTCTGTTCAGGTCCTTTGCCCGCTTTTTAATTGGGTTGTTGTCTTCCTGGAGTGGAGTCGTGTGAGTTCTTTATATATTTTGTAGATCAAACCCTTGTCTGAGGTATTGTTTGCAAATGCATTTTTCCATACAGTTGGTTTTCTTTTAATTTTAATGCTGTTTTCTTTAGCTGTGCAGAAGCTTTTTGTTTTGATAAAGACCCATTTGTTGATTCTTTCCTTTATGTCCCTTGCTCTAGGGGACATATTGGTGAAAATATTGCTGCATGGAATATCTGAAATTTTCCTGCCTATGTTCTCCTCTAGTACTTTTATGGTGTTGCAACTTATATTTAAGTCTTTTATCCACTTTGAATTTATGTTTGTGTATAGTGTAAGTTGGTGATCGAGTTTAATTTTTTGCATGTAGCTGTCCAGATCTCCCAACAGCATTTGTTGAAGAGGTTGTTTTTCTCCATTTTATGCTTCTGCCCACTTTGTCAAATATTAACTGACCATAGAGACTTGAATTTATTTCTGGGCTTGTTATTCTGTTCCATTGGTCTATGTGTTTGTTCTTATGCCAGTACCAGACTGTTTTGATTACAGTGGCCTTGATATATATTATTGATTATGCTATGACAGCTGTCCCATTCCCTCCCTTTATTCCCCTCCCTCCACTCCACCCTGCACACCCTCTCCCACTCACATTCCCACCCACCCTCTTAGTTCATGTCCATGGGCTGTACATATAAGTTCTTTGGCTTCTATATTTGTTATACTATTCTTAACGCCCTCTCCCACTGTCTGTTTTCTACCTACCATTTATGCTACTTAGTCCCTGTACTTTTTCCCACCTTCCGCCCATCCTCTTCCC
>PVKM010039102.1:0-13883 GCA_004027735.1 Carollia perspicillata | reverse complement strand
TTCCAGTTTGGGGGAACATTGAGACTTGTCCTTTAGGAAATTACCCCGCTGGGATTTTTCCTGGAGGAGATGTCACGTGTTGTAGGAGGAGAAATGGACGTAGGCCTTGAGACAGGGCTGGGGACACTTAGAAGAGAGGCATCCCTTGTGCTTCAGGTATATGGATATGCAGGGAGGGATGGACAGCTGAGCCCAGGCAAACCTGAACATCCCTCTTCCCCCAGGACACATCTTGGGCACATGTGGGCCTATGCTGGACTGGGTGTGCCTATAGATTAGCTAAGATGCACTCAGGAGTGGGGAGGGAGGCGGCTTGGGTTGTGTGGTCTGGCACTGTTCTTTCTCCGCGACTCGGAGCGCGTCACTGTCTGCATGATGGTGGCAAGGGACGGCGGTGGCAGTGGCTACGGGGACAGTGGACTCCCCGGCTGAAGCAGAGTCTGAGTCTCAGACCTGTGGTGCCTGGTTTCTGCAGGGAACTGGAGTTGACCCTTGAACAACATGAGTTTGAACTGCACAGGTCCACTTAGAGGAGTCTTGTTGTATTTTTTTAAAATAAATAAAGCTGGCCTTTCCTATACCAGGTTTCACATGGGAAGATTCAGGCAACAGCGGATCCAAACAGTACTTTTGTCTTCCCAACTGGGAATCAAAAATACTAACCGTGAACGGAAAACTTTTCTCCTGGAGGCTGGTGAACCTGCGGATGCGCATGCGCAGGGCCGACCGTAGCGTCAAAAGTCACGCCCGGATTTTCTGGATTTACCTTAGTTTGGAGCCTGCGGCCCCCACACCAGCCACGGTGTTCAAGTGTCACCTGTTCTCTCAACTGGCTGATGGCCAGTCCGGGTCACCATGTGGCTGCAAGCGTGGCAACTGTCCGCTGGAGCACCTGGGGAAGAAGCCTGCTCCCGTGTCCTTGCCGCCGGCTCGTTTCACCCCGATGCCCTGGAAAGAGGTAAGTCTCCAGAGCTTTGGAATTTATCCTGGGAATCTGAGGCCTTTAGAAGACTACTTAAAAATATTAAGAATCGTTTCAAATATTCAAAACTACAAAGACAAAAATATTAAATAATTTGTATATGGCTGACGTCTAGATTTAACTAATATCAAGGTGTTTGTTATATTCACTTCAGGTGAAAAACAAGAACGTTACTCATACAGCTGAAGGCTATTTTGATGCCATTTTTTCCCATTCCTCTGGTGTTCCTTCTTTTTACTCATCAATAGGCGGTATGATCCTTCTCACTGATGTTTTTATGTATTTACTACACGTGGATGTGTCCATAAATAAAGTATTTATGTGTTTAAAATTTACGTAAATGTTACAATATTCCAGGAGTTCTTCACTTTAACCCCAAATTCATTTAGGTTATCCATTTGATACAGAACTAAACCTAGTTTATTTGTTTTCTGTCTGTATAAGTTATATAGCATTTTATGTTATATGTTAATTCATCTGTTTTTCTGTTAAAGGGGGTTTGGTTTGTTTCTAATTTCTCCTATTGTCCCATTTAATTTTTAAATTAACTTAGAATTTATTTCCGTATAATGTGTGAGGTAGGGTTTCCACACAGCCCGGTGTCCCTTATGGAATTGAATAGCTTTTCCTCTTCTGCTTTGTCACGCCCTCTGCTTCCTATTTCAGGTGTTGATATACTTATACGTCTGTTTTTGATCACTCTAGTTGTCCATTAACCTATGTCTCTGTCTCCGAATGAATATAATATTTTAATTATTACAGAATTAATTATTTAATCATGATAGAGTTAGAGTTGATGTCTAATAGGGCAAGACACGCACCTTTATTCTTCAAAACTAGAAAGCTGTGATTTAGATAGTGAAATTGGACTTAGATTATGATTTAGACAGTGAGAGTCCCTTTCTGTTTAAATCATAAACAAGCTGTGAATTTACTCTGACCTCAAGGAAATGGGACATATTATATATTATCTGTAACTAACCCTCAAAATAATCTTGTAGGATCGAAAGCGTTATTCCTAGCTTAGAGACAATGAACTAAGAGTCAGTGTTGGTAGTGACTTGTTGGTATTAAGACATGTAGAAAGTGGCATTGCAGAATCTCTTTGACTTCAAGTGTGGTGTTTATGGAAGATATTTTCTCCCTAATCACTTAGTGTGCCTCATGAAGCCCAATGACAGACAGTTGCTTCTCCCCTTGGGCAATATTAAGTATATATTTTTCTCTTTGGCACATAGGAAACTTAGACTTAAATTTGTGCTTAACCATTTAACTCAAAAGTATCTCGTGCTTTAATTATCTCTGTACTATTTTGTCCCTTTCCCTAATATCCTCTTCTAATTTGCCTTTTTCCTGTCTTGATTTAAAAATATTTATTCTTAATGTATTGTGTTAATGCTCGTAGGTTTTATAGCTAACCTTACATAATTTATGCCCCCCCAAATGCATGTATTTCCATTACCACTATGCTTTGCAAACTTCAGTGTGCGTCCAGATTACCTGGGGTCTTGCTGACACACAGGCTGTCAGTCCACTAGGTCTGGGCGGGGCCTGAGACTGCCTCGCTAAGCAGCTCCAGGTGAGGGTATCTATTGCCTCTTCTTCCTTATGTGCTTCAACTTGCATCTCTATTTCTTCCTGTGATTATTGTTCATGTACAGATTCATTGCCTTGGAAGGCAAGTTCAATGTTTCTCTGAAGTGTCTTATTTCTATGAAGTAGAAAGCAGGGAGTTCAAAATTCACATGACCTCGGAATTGAATCTTATGTGTTAAAGGGCAAGGTTTTTCTTTATATGAAAAAAAAGCCAGAATAATATTCACTTCACATGGTTGTTTAATGAGTTTAAATGAGAATATACAACAGAATTTTTTCCATTTCACGGAAACTCAAATCTTACTCTTCTTCCTTCATTCCTTTCTCCCATTTCCATTTAGAAAGTTGCAATATATGCTTTCCTATAATTGATACCCCTCCTTCTCCTGAAAGAGATTTGTGGAGACTGAAAGGAGCAGTATAAAGCCAATATACACACAAATATTTAATGAAAAGCATGTCCTTGAATGAAATCATTCTTTCGGAGCGATAACTGTCACATGCCGCCGTTAAGAAGTAATGTGTTCCTCATAACCTTAATTCAAATGAACAAGTTTTGAACTGAAGAATTGCTGCTGAAATTCCTAATGAAACATGGCAATTACATCTTACTTTTTTCTTTTCTTATTTTTTTCCCTTTATACTGAAGTCTGTGAATTACAATGAAGTTAAAAACCAATATGTTTACCACCTCTTTTTTAAAAAAATTTTAGGGTGTTTTCCAATTTAGAAAATATCACTTTACACCAGGTAAAGGTTTAGATTTACTGTTTCAAAGAGAAACCCATTCTCATTCCATTAGAGTATTTTACAGTAGTAGAATTTCTTTTCTGCACAAGAGTAAGTAGGTTCACATTTCTTTTGCTCAGAATTCAAATGATAAATAAATCTGGTCACGCAGTTTTGAAATGATAAAAGATAACCTGTTTCAGAAAGCCTTGGTTCTAAGCTATAACACGAATCATCTTGTTTTATTCACCATTTGAACACATGTTAAACAATACACTTACTATTAAAACTAATGAAATGTTTTCAGAGATTTTATGGCTTCCTTTGTGATAGAGACAGGATTAAAGGTCATTGTCTTATATATAGGATTGCAGATTCAAATGGACACTGAAGTCATTAAAAACACAAGTGAAGTGACCTTACCTTTGCTCTGATACACATAGGAATAGTTTTCACTTACACAAAGAAAAAGTCCCAAGCTCATTTAATGGTCTATTGTTTACTATTTTTGATAGAAACCTAGATACAGATCAATATTTCTCCACCAAAGGAAAAGAAGCAATATGAGGATAATGATAAAGGGCACATGTCTTGATAGGTCACAGAGACCATAGGGAGTGGTGATGACCATGGCGAATCAGAAAGTGTCCGGTTGTCACCGTGTGGGAAGGAAGCCCAGGGTTGCCAGGTCTTTGGGGTTTGCATGGGCGACAAGCAGCCTGGATTTTTATGTTGAAATATCCTAAGTTTTAAAATACATCTTTTCAGAAACAATTTATGGGATAAATAAAACTTGACTGCTGGCCAGATTCAGCTGGAGGATCACAGGTTTAGGAATTACTGCTTTGAAAAAAAAAAAAAGTAACGCAAAAGGTCAAGGGAAAGCAAGTCTGGTGCAGTGTCTGATGTGAAGACTAGCTTTTCTCTGGAACAGACTGCCAATCGTTCTGGGGAATGTGAGATGCTGTGTGTGTGTGGACAGCAAGGTGCCGGAAATCTGTTTGGTTGAATGGGACATTATTCGCGAAGTTCATCATTTTTTTGGTGATGGAATATTGAGGGCGGGAGGCATGAATTTAGAGCAAGTGGGGAAGGAAGCCATGTGGAAGCCTCCACACTGGAAGGGAAAGGGCACTGTGGTTCTGTCATTGAGGACTGAGTCCCAGAGAAAATGCCAGGGCCTAAGAAGGAATGGTAGTCCAAGCAGAGGGTGACAAGCCTTGGTGAGACGGCAACCTATCAAAGATTCATTACTCTTGTAGGTGACTTAATATCAGCAAATGTTAAACAGGACATTTCTATTCAAGATAGGCCACATTACAAACTGACTGAAAAACAAGCAGCATGCCCAAGGCTTTGCCTTGCACCTTCTCCCTAGCGATTGCTGCTGGCTGGTCTCACCCTCCCTGTCCACCATGCTCCCCACTCTCCTCTGCTCCTAGTGAAGCACAGAGAAAGCTCCTGAAGCTCCCTATGGCCCCACCATCCTGGCCAGTCACCTCCTCATACTTCTAGCTTAAAGTATCAAGCATCCTGCACACATAATTACTGAATTCTGCATAAGTACTGCGTGAGTTTGTTTGTTTTTTTCTACAGGGACTCTACCCCATGTGAGAGAAAGAAATAGGAATTTGTATTCACACTGCTTTGTAGAGTTCTAAAATGTGTTTTGGGGGGATACAATTCAAACACTAAAATAATCCATTTCATGCATATTAATTAATTTTTACATGAGAACAGTTCCCATTTGCATGAGTGCTTTGGCAAGTTTTGAGTCCAGGGAAGATGTTGTGAACAGTAGTGTGGGGGGGGGGAATGAAACCAAACGTTGCCGGTGTTGGCAAGAGTTTCGGGAGACGAGTGCACTCACTCTAGTGTTCCCTCCTGTCGATGGCAGTAAGTCCTCCTGGCCCACTGCCGGCCACTCCTTCCCCATCTTCCTCTCTCCAGAGTCTCAGGTTGGTGGTACCTCAGGCTCGAGCTCTGAGTCTTTTTCTGTTTGTCTAGCAGTTTTCTCTCCTTAGGTGAGTTCATTCTAGTCGATGGATTTAAACCCACCCCGGTGCTGCTGCTTCCCAAATCCCAAATCATCTCTAGCCTAGATGACTCCTCTGGTTTCTAGCTCGTTGACACTTCACTTCGATGTCCCCTTGACACAGAAAACTCACTTACAAATGATTTAAACAAAAGGACATTTATTGACTCACACATCGCATACAGACAAGTAGGCTGGCCTTAGAGTTGGCGTGATCCAGAGCCTGCGGCTCCGTTTGTCTGGGTTTTCTGGTCTCCCCCTCCTCACACCATGGGTCCTGGGCCTGGCACTAGGTAGCTCCTGTGGTTTCAGGCCTTAGGTCCTCTGTCCACAGTGTCTGGAGGAAGAGAGAAGGATGCTTCCCGAATCCATTCTCAGAAGAAGGAGGAAGCTTCTTTCCCCCCAGTCCCCAGGAAAGCTTTCTTTGTGCTTCCCTGGTTTAAACATTGGGCCATGCCCATCCCGACTCTTCTTCCAGGACATTTTCGTGCAGCGATTGGTGTAGCCTTCTTATCCCTTTATGACTCAAGTGACACAAGCATATGGGGTGACCTTAAAGAGCTTCAGGAGTGTCCCACCTTTTGGCATCTCTGGGCCACACTGGAAGAAGAAGAGTTGTCTTGGGCCACATGTTAAGTACACAAACACTGATGAAAACTGATGAGCAAAAACAAGGTTTTAAGTAAATTTACGATTTTGTGTTTGGCTGCATTCATAGCCGTCCCAGGCCCCATGCAGCCCGGAGGCTGCCAGCCGGACACTTCTAGTTAGACCAGTGTTCTCAGCCCTATCCGATTTGGTCCTTTGGTTTGCATGCTGAATTTTTGTATTGCTGTCTTTATTATCATGAAATAAAATCCATAGAAAATTAAAGTTAACTACATACTTAATGATATAATATCTAGTTATAACGTAGAAGAAAAATGAATTAACAACTCGATACATATTTCAGGACGTGAGTGGTGGGGCAGCTACATCAGAACCTCACTCCTCAAAGCGTGGTCCGCGAGCCAGCAGCAGCAGTACCAGCGGTTAGAGAGGCCAACTCTCAGGCCTCAGCCCAGACTCACTGAGTGAGACTCCGCGTCGTAATGCCATCTCCAGGGGCTCATGAACTTGAGACACAGATTCACATCTTTTGTGCTAGAAGACAGAATGTAGTCAGAAATGCCCCCTCTCTGTAGAGTCTCGGTAAAGTGACAGCCACAGATGTGACTGATGGAGATGTGTTGGCAGCTCAGACATCCACTGGTGTTACAGTTTTGAGGAATGGTGAGCAACACTTGAGACAAGAACAAAACAATGTAGAATGTGCCCTCAATTCACATAATAGCTGTGTTCCTGGAGAATACAGGATATAATGAATGATGCACAAATACATTGTGTTCACATGTAAAATGGAGTTTGATTTTTAGGGTTGTATAATTATAAATGGTTTTTTGTTTTTTGTGTTTTTTTTACATGATTCAGGTTTTTACTTCTGATTTTTGCTATCAGGTAGGTTATTTGAAAGTAGTGCAGGATCATGGGTCTATTCTGCAGACTCACCACTATTTTCTGTTAATCTTCTGCCTCCCATGTTGGCAAGCACTAAATTTGATTTGAAGTAGAGAATTCAGCTTCTTTAAAACTGGCAAGAGCCCTGGCTGGTGTGGCCGGCCCAGTGGATTGAGTGCCGGTCTGTGAACCTAAGAGTCTCTGGTTTGATTCCCACACATGGATGTTTCTCTCCCTCTCTTTCTCCCTCCCTTCCTCTCTCTCTAAAAAGAAAGAAAGAAAATCCTTTTTAAAAACTGACAAGATATGTTTATAGCACATACTCTCATTTCCCTCCGGACTCTGCTAAAATGGCTCTCACCAGAAAGACTTCCCTGACCACCCAAAATGCAATAGTGAAATGGCTGGCCCCAGCTTTCCTTTTATAGTCTATGTTTTCCTTGTTTAGTGTCTGTTTTCCTCAAGTAGGATGTAAATTTCTTTTTTTTAAGATTTTTTATTTATTTTTAGAGAGCAAGGAAGGGAGGGAGAAAAAGAGGGAGGGAAACATCAGTCGGTTGCTTCTCACATACCCCCAACCAAGGACCTGGCCCGTGACCCAGACATGTGCCCTGACCAGGAATTGAACCGGTGACCTCTTGGTTTGCAGGATAATGTCCAATGCAAGTTCACTTGCCATGTAAGCAATTGCTGTACCAGGTTCAACTTGCAGAGAAAGGTCATGATGGAGATATAAATTTGGGAATTATATATGGTTTTCAAAACCAAAGAACTGTTTTAATTCATGTAGAAAAAATATATACATAGTGAAGAGAGGGGAGACACAGGGAGAATCCTGTGACTCTCTAGCATCTAGGGGCCAAATGGAAGAGAGATGGCGAAATGAAGGGGGGGGGGAGGGAGGAGGGAAGGAGAGAAGGAAGGGGGAGGAAGGAAGGATTGAGAAGGAATAGGAAGGAAAATAAAAAAAAAATAGAAGCATGTAGAGTCTTGAACATCAAGAGAAAAAGTGAGGATGCAAAGGTTAAATTAGTATAAATTTTATGGAGGGAAAGTGGCAATATGTATCAATGTCTTAAAGATAATTACATTTTTTATTGAGTAACTCAACTCCTAACCATGTAGCTTATAAAATTATGAAAACTATGGAGCAAGCTTTCTGCACAGGAGATTTTTGCTGAAACATTATTTCATAAGAGCCAAAAATTATGTACAACCTAAGTGTCCAAAAATAGGGCATTAGTTAAATAAATTGTGATACAGTCATACAATTGAATATTATGCAGCCATTAAATTATGTTTATGAAGAGCTTTTAATGAGCTGAAAAATGTTTGTAATATGATATAGTATTAAGTGAAAAAATAACATGCAAATTTTTCTGTACAGTATGATCTCGATCTCGATTATTTCATCATACATATGCATTAAATGCTGGGAAGAAATATGCTGAGATAGTAACCTTTAAGTTATATAGTTGTGAATAGTTACTGTTACTTTTCTTTGTTTTTTGAATTTTCCCCAAATCATTATGTATTTTCTCAAAAAGCAGAAAACATTGAAAAGAATTCTTTCTTAAATTGAGTTGACATCTGTCTCATTCTTATTACCTGGTTCTTTTTTATATTTAAATTACAGTTGACATACAATGTTATATTAGTTTCAGATGTACAACATAGTGGTTAGACATTTGTATAACTTATGAAGTGATAAGTCTAGTATCCATCCGACACCGTACATAGTTATTACAGTATTATTGACTGTATTCGCCATGCTTGCACTTTGCGTCCCCATGGCTGGTTTTATAACGGGGGAATTTGTACTTCTTAATCCTTTTACCCTTTTCACCTGTCCCTCCAGTCGCCTCCATCTGGAAACCATCAAAATGTTCGCTATCCGTGAGTCTGTTTTTGTTTCTTGTTGTCCCTGTACACAGATGAAAAAGTGAGTGGTCCAACCTCTTTATGACACAGCCTGCAAATGTCAGAAGAGAGTTGCCAGCCAAGAGCTGCAGCTTCCCCTGAGCTTCTGTGCCCTCTGCCTATCGAGCTAGGAGGAAATAAAGCGCCCGAGTCTCTTTCATTGCTCCTAATACAGTCTTCTACGTCATTTATCACTCGCTCTGTGATTAGCCTCTCTAAACTTCAATGTTCTCACATACAAAACGCGAACACCTTGTGGGGAGGACTGCAGTTAGCGCAGTGCTATGCGTAAATGACTTTATAATCTAAACACCATGTACATTTGGAAGAGAAGATGACACCAGAGGATTATCAGAGAAAGTAGAAACAGAGGGACAGGACAGTTCACCTGACCATGCCCAACTCTGTTACTCACTACAGCAGTGGTCCGGCCAGTCGTAAAGACCCTCCATCGTCAAAGGGACTGGAATAGGTTCTCGTCCTAGCTCTCAGGGTAGTTGGGAAGAGGGCAGATGAAAAATAAAAACACCACTAACATGAGAAAAAATACAGCGCGTATGTAGAAACATATTCTTTCCACTTCGGTACTTTCTCCTCTACCCACCCTCCCATGCTGTGGTGCAGTAGAATCTACTGGGGACTTCTGATGCTGTCACAAGTGGGTGTCATGGCGAGGCACCCACTTTTCCAGTGAGGCCCAGCTCACAGCCTCTGAATCGGTACATTAGCAACATCAAGAGATATTTCTCAAGACGCTAACTCTGTCCCGTCTCACCATCCAACACCAGGGTGCTCTTGAGGATTTCCAGCTCATCCTTGAGGGCGTGGTACCATAGACATAAGTTTGCATCATTACTTTCATATTTACTTGCTACGTGACTACAGGCATATTAATTTTACTAGGCTTTAATTTCTTCATTTATAAAAGAAGACTAATAACAGATACTTACTATGGGTCTATGGATTAAGTGATTAAAATATGTGAAGTTTCCAACATAGAATCGATTACACAGAAGGAGATTAATACATCTTAGTTTTCCCCTTTTTACTCTCCTTCACTCTTTTCCTTTCTTTTTTTCCTCAGGAATCTCTCCCCTTTCCAGGTCTGCTCTTGCTTTTTCTGTCCACCTAATACGCTTTCCCTATTTCTCCGGAAGTTCAAATTCTACTCTAAGTGACATGCAGGCCATGAAATTTCTTTGAACCTACTCCCTGAAGTATTCGTTCTTCCATTGTACACTTGCAGACTTAGTGATTCCTCCCTTTGGAACTCGTCAGTTTTTAATGTGCTATTTGGCTTTGTATTCCTAGTTTCACTGCCTGAAATTACATTTCTTAAGAGCAGGAGCGACCTCTATAGCACGATGGATCTGTGAGGTCTTGTAATCTACTCAAGCACCTTCACTTTACCCATGAGGACACTGAGACTCAGAGACGTGGGCGTCTTCTGTTCAGTTGGAGACAGAGCCAGGAGTGGGTTCAGATGTTCTGACTCCCTCTCCCACTGGTTCACACCAGTGGGAGTGGATGAATTGCTGCAGGCTTTCTCCTCAAACTCTGCCTCAGGGCTCCAGCTTCCCCCAAGGGTAAAAAAGTGTCTCCCACCACCACTCCAGGACTCGAGGTCAAAACAGTTCTCACATTTGGTTTGGTAATGGCCAGCTGGCTACTTCTAGTGGGAAGCTAGGTATTGGTCAAAGTTTTCTTTTGGGGTTGGTATTCTGTTTTCCTTAACTGACGACTCATTAAATGTCTTCTGCATAATGTTGAACCATTGGGCATCGTATTGATTATACACAGGATCCAAATTCTACTGCAATTTTGTCTTCAATCCAAGGATTCTATCTTCCTTAGAAGAGTTCTCTAATTAATTGGCATGTAAATGAGGTGTTAGAGCTGTGGGTTTATCCAGGGCTTCCCATAGTTCTCAAAGACTTTCTCATCTCATTTTCAAGGCTATTTGCATACTTTCACTCATAGTCCTTACACTTCTCTTTGAAGAAACCTCTTATGCCTGTGGGTGTTCTGTGTATACAACTCCCTTGACCTAACACTTGTGCTTTGCTTTCCCCTGAGCAATGACATTGCCTTAGGTGAAAGTGACACATTTCCATCGCTGATGAGCGTCCTGAAAGACTCAGAGAGTGTCTTGGGTACTGGCTTGAATTTATCTAGACCCGGGGTTGTACATCCTGTCCTCTTTAGAGATTCCAGGCACAAATTAAAGAAAAAGTGACTCTTCCACAAATAAAGTTCCTTTCTCTTTGCTGTGCTAATTAGATTTAGATGGTTTTGGTGAAGAAGGTGTTATTTTTTCTTCCTCAGCCTTCTACTCAAATGGCATGAGACAACAGTGTCTTCATGAAAGATGAACCACTCTGCCCCTTGACTGACATCTTGGTCGTGTTCTCTTGTTGGGAAGAAGGGAGCCCTTTGCCTTTTTCTGAAATTGAGTTTGGTGTTTACTGGTCACTGCTTCTCTTTGTATAACAAAAAGCATGTCACTTTGAATGATTAGATGTATTTTGTGTCATTTATCCATTCTTTTATTCAGAAAACAAATGCTAACCAAATGGCATTGCGTGCCAGACCTGCTGCTGGATTCTAATAAAAGACATTCTGCCTCTAAAGGTTTTGTGGTTTAGCATGAGTACTTTGATCTATAGTAGGGGGTGGTGTGGGCCAAGAATTAGGAGATGTGGATTAATCATATTTTGTGATCCTGGACATGACACAAGTGAGGAAATATGGTTCAAAATGTACTTCCTTGTTTTAGCAATTTTAGTTGCTATTGATTGTAAGACAGGCCTTATTTTACGAACCACCGAACTAGGATAAATTCTCTCTCCTCCAGTTGGAAATTTTATTTCAGTACTGAAATAGCTCTTTGAGATTTAAACATACATTTCCTAAATTGGCCCTGGCTGGCATGGCTCAGTGGATTGAGTGCCGGACTGTGAAGCAAAGGGTCGCTGGTTTGATTCCCAGTCAGGGCACAAGCCTGGGTTGCAGGCCAGGTCCCCAGTAGGGTGCACGCAAAAGGATGTTTCTCTCTCTCTCTTTCTCCCTCCCTTACCTTCTCTCTAAAAATAAATAAAATCTTTTTTTAAAAAACCATGCATCTTTTTGGATATACACCAAAGGAAAATGCAAGCAAAATAAAATAGAGCTTCAGAGGGGAGGCTTCTGCATTTTCAGCTCAGTGTTGCCAGTGGTTTTCCTCCCGCATCATCGTCTGCACCATCAAGAGCACTGGTGGCGTGCATTTCTTTGAAAGAGGATGCCCCTTCTGGTTCTGGTGTTGTCATTCTAAGCCACTGATACTCACTCAGTAAGTTTTGACACCGAAAGTTTCTTGGTCTTACCAGATGTGTCAACTGGTGGTTTTCAGGCAACTACTAGAACTCACCAGCCTCCCTCAGTGCTTAGTTGACTGAAGGGTCTAAAAATGGAAGCTGTTCGATTATCCCACCTGTAATACTATGTTTCTCACACACAGGCAATCACAACCATTTTAAGCTTACCACCTGGCAGACAATAATTGGGAGACATCCAGTATTCAGAGATGCTAAAATATATGTGTGTGCTTCTGTGTGTGAGTTCATATTGCAAATGGTGGCATAAGAAACAGTCTAATGAGGCATTCAAGCTACCAGTAGCAATGGGAACAGCCGCCATAACTGTGGCAGGGGATACCTAGACTTCTCCTCGGATCCCATCCCCAGGGCAGAGGAGGAAGAGGATCAGGCACGATGCTCTCCATCATTGACTTACTGGAGATGTACCAGTCCTGTGAGAAGATAACTCTGAATAGGGAGGACATCTTTGTCTTCTTAGCATCATAAAGTCAAGATGAATCAAAACTAGGCTAATGGAGGGATTTGGGCCTCTATATATACTCGGGAAGAATGGAGTGTTAGTGGGGTAGTTACCTCTCATGGCAGCCAAGCACATCTGATTCTGAGTACTCCAAGCCTTGCTCCTCCATGTGTGGTCCAAAGACTAGGAGCATTGACATCACCTGAGAGCATGATAGAAACACAGAATCTCCAAGGCCCACCCTGGACACACAGAATCAAAATCTACAGTATAACAACCTCTCCGTTATAGTCTGAGACGCCCCGCTGAGGGGGGGCAGTTTCTTCTCTCCAGGCACACACGTGTGTACACCATCAGGGGCATGAGGGTCCATCAGTCCTTAAGAAGCAGATATCCAGCACCTGAAGCTGTTAAGCATGTCATCTACTTGAAATGTGTAATGGTGGCTGGGCTTTCATTGGTTTTGTAGGTACTAATGGAGAGCTCTGGTTTAATAACACCAGAGGCAGAGCTGTCTCGACATGGAGCAGGATTTAAAGGGAGGGGGCAGTGGGATGCAGGGAAGTTTGACGTTGAGAAGAATCCAAGCAGAACACCCTCTGAAAGCCCGCAGAGAGAGCACTGGAACACCCCCTGCTCCGGAGTCCTGAGGGGAAGCTTCGCTGCGGCGCAGCGCTCACGAGAGCCACAGCAGGATCACGCCTGACCTCCCACCCCAGGCTTCTCGGCAGGGTTGGTGGCACTCCGAACTCTCAAGGAAAGCATCACCTAGAGTGGTGGCCTTCAAACTTTCAAACATTTTTGACTTTCAGTTCACAGTAAGAAGTACAGGGTGAGACCAAAGGAGGTTTACTGTTGTGAGTATGTGAAACAGAGAGTTCCTTTTTGTATTTTCATTTATTAATTATTGTATTATTTCCCATTCATACAACTGTAAACCTCCTTTTGCCCCACCCTGTATGTTTTACACTAGTTAAAACTGAAGTAAATATTTTATTTTATATTTGTTAAATAATAGGATGATAATGAACAGTATTATCAATAAAAGTATACTTACCCTCATATCTAATGCATTCCAGTATTTATTCTATTATGTTTCATTAAAAAAAATACCAGCGTGACCTAGTAGCATGACTTCAGTCCACCAGTGGGTGATGACCTACCATGATACCCTCATGCAAGCTGTTTTCACTCGGAGGAAAGGGGTGAGAGGTACTAGGAACAAGTTGAGGGGGCATTCCCTTTCTCCCTGGGTTTCAAGGAGATCAGGACCCTGTGTCCTTGGTGTAGACACCTGCTTGGCCT
>PVKM010039101.1:0-13881 GCA_004027735.1 Carollia perspicillata | reverse complement strand
ATAACTAAATAAAGAAATTGTTTTTCTTTACAAAAATGTATACATATATGAATTTTCATATGTTTTAGAAAACAGAGTAAGGTAAATTTCTAATCCAGTATTCATGACATTCATTCCAGATGGCCTGTCCCTCCTTGAAAGTTTCTAGAAGCTCTATGCTGAAAACTCTTCCCCATACCCCCTTCCTATCTATACACACCCTTTCCCTACCTAAGTCCTAGAAATCCTTGTGCTCTTAGTTTAAAAGTCACTTTATTTAGTCATTCATTTGTTTTTTGTCTTTTAAGTACAAGTACATACTAGAGACAAGGTGCTCTACTGGGTTCTGAAAAATAGGTTGGGGGAAAGAAACATTACAACTGAAAACTAATACAGAACTATATTCTCACTGAAGGAGCAGTGCTATGGGGCAAAGATGCTGGTTACAGAGAATAAACCCGGGGGGACCTAATTTAAATGGGATGCCTCCAAAGGCCTCTTGTAAATGACATTGAACTGAGGCCTGCAACTCCACACCAAAAACAAACAAACAAACAAACCAATTAAAAAAAATGAGCAGATGACCAGAACAGACACTTCTCCGAAGAGGACATACAGATGGCCAATAGACATGTTAAAAGATATTCAACATCAATAATCATGAAAAAAATGCAAATTAAAACCACAATGAAATGCCACGTCACACCTGTGAAATGGCTGCCATCAATAAGTCAACAAACAAGGGTCGGCAAGGATATGGAGAAAGGGGAACCTCGTGCATTTTATGTGGGAATGCAGATTGGATGAAGCCACTGTGGAAAACAGTGAGGAGTAACTTTCTGACCCAGCAATTCCACTTCTGAGTATATATACAAAGAAATCCAAAGCACTAATTTGAAAAGATATCTGCATTGTATGTTCATTCCATTATTTTTGAAAGATTTTATTTATTTATTTTTAGACAGAGGGGAAGAGTGGGAGAAAGAGAGGGAGAGAAATATCAATGTGTGATTACCTCTCACACACCCACTACTGGGGTCCTAGCCTGCAACCCAGGCATGTGCCCTGGCTGGGAATAGAACAAGTGACCCTTTTGTTCACAGGCCAGCACTCAGTCCACTGAGCCACACCAGCCAGGGTTAATTACATTATTTAAAATAGCAGTCCCAAACCTGTTTGGCACCAGGGACCAGTTTTGTGGAAGACAATTTTTCCACAGACGGTGAGGGAGAGATAGGAGGCAGAGCTCAGGGGGTAATGTGAGCAAAGCTTCACTCGCTTGCCAGCTGCTCACATCCTGTTGTGTGTACTGGTTCTAACCAGGCCATGGACTGGTACTGGTCCATGGCCCAGGGGTTGGGGACCCCTGATTTAAAATAGCCAAGATATGTCCTGGCTGGTGTGGCTCAGTGGATTGAGAGCAGGCCTGCAAACCAAAGGGTCACCGGTTGGATTCCAAGTCAGGGCACAGGCCTGGGTTGCAGGCCAGGTCCCTAGTAGGGGGCATTAGAGAGGCAAGCACACATTAATGTTAAAAAAAATAAAACAAAATAAAGTAAAACAAAATAGCCAAGATATGGAAGCAACCCAAATGCCCCCTAAACTTGGTACTAAAGACATAGGAGGACCCCTTTGAAAAGCATTCGTTGGGCCTTTCGCTAATGACCCACTGAGCCATCAAGAAAGGGCAAAGTAAAAATACCACTTTTGGGTGAAGTGGCACCATGTCCTGTTGTTTTGCTTCAATCAGTGGTGTGACAAGGGGAAAAAAAAACATAGGAGGACCCAAGATAGTGGAGTAAAGGGAAACTACACTAACTTCCTCCCAACAAAACTAGAATTACAATTAAATTCTAGAAAAGTCATTCTGAATAACCAACTGAACACTACCTGGAGAGAAACCTTATAAACACAGACAAATGGAAAAAGCAACATCATCACCATGAAACTGGTAGGGAGAGTGGAGGAGGCACAAGAGAGCTGACTGGGCTCCTTTGGGCAGCAGCTGAAGACTTAGAGGGATATTTCAGTGGCCAGGGCTTCTCCCCTGAGAAGTGTGGGGTCTAAACCCCAGACTACAGCACCAGAACCAGGAAATGCATCCAAATAACATACGGCTGTGAAAAGCAGTAGGGTTTCTGTCCACCAAGGAGAGATGGCTAGAGATAGAGATAGCCTCTTAAAGGACCAGTGCACAAAATTCTGTTTGCAGCCACTTACCCTAGACACCAGCAGATGGAGGGCAGAGTGAACTAGAGACATGTGAGGAGAGTCTGGAGTTGGGCTCTGGAGAGAGAACTGGAGAAACAGGATCCCTGTGCTGAGTCATTCTTCATACTGCAGAGGCCATCTTTCTCAGGCAGAGTACTCCCTTCCACATGGTATCACCCTGAGGAGAAGCAATAGCACCACCCACAGGAATCACTCTAGCTCCACTCTGTGGTGCTTAAGCCCTGCTGCTGAGGAGAACAACTGGAGACACTGATTAAGCCTAACAATCTGCAAGTAGAGGCGAAACTCTGGTAGTTCTGAGACTTTAGCTGACCCTCCCCCAACTGTTTGCTGATAAAAGCCAGCCTTGGTGTTCAACCTTGTTCTTTCTGTCCACAAGCAGGCCCAGCAGAAGGAGCCATAAGCTGTGGATCACTGATACCTCCAAACAGGTTGTCTAGGGCCAGTTGCAGAAAGTATCTGAGATAGGTCTATACCAGAGTCTTTGAAGGTCTACCTGATACATAGAAACAAATACAAAGAAGTAGCCAGAGTGAGAAGACAAACAAACAGACCCTAAATGAAAGAGTAGGAGAATTCTCCAGAACTACAAGAAATGGAGGCAAGCATTTTATCAGAGAGAGATTTTAGAGAAATGATTATAAGGATACTCAGCAGCATGGAAAAGACATAGAAACCATTAAAAAGGACCAGTCAGAAAAAAAGAATGCAATATCTGAAATAAATAATACACTGAAAGGAATAAATGGTAGATTAGATGAAGCAGATTATAGAATCAGTGATTAGGAAGACAAGGGAAAAAAAAACTGCCCTGGCTGGTGTGGTTCAGTGGACTGAGTGCTGGGCTGTAAACCAAAAGGTCACCGATTCAATCCCCAATCAGGGCACATACCTGGGTTGGCCAGGAGCGGGTGCTCAAGATGCAACCACACATTGATGTTTCTCTCCCTCTCTTTCTCCCTCCCTTCACCCCTGTAAAAATAAATAAATAAAATATTTTTTAAAAATCCAGGCAGACCAGAAAAAGGAAAAATTAATTTTAAAAAATAAGGAGAGTTTAAGAAACTTTTGGGACAACATGAAGCAAAACAACATCCACATCATGGGACTACCACAAGAAGAAGAGAGCAAGCAAGGGATCAAGAACCTATTTGAAGAAACAAAGATTGAAAACTTTCCTAGTGTGGTAAAGGAAAGGAAACACAAGTCCAGGAAGCTCAAGAGTCCCAAACAAAATGGACCCAAAGAGACCCACACAAAGTCACGTCATAATTAAAATTGCAAAGTTTAAAGACAAGAGAGAATACTAAAAGCTGAAAGAAAAAAGCACTTAGTTATCTACAGGGGAATCTCTCGTTCACCTGTCATCTGATTTCTCAACAGAAACATTTCAGGCCAGAAGGAATTGGCTTGAAATATTCAAGATAATGAAAAGCAAGAACCTACAACCAAGGCTACTTTACCCACAAGGTAAAATCATTTAAAATCAAATAAGAGATAAGGAGCTTCCCAGACAAGGAAAAACTAAAGGAGTTTGTTAACACAAAATCAGTACCACAACAAATGGTAAAGAACTTGCTTTAAGAAGAAGAAAAGGAGAAAGAAAAAATAAAAAAGAGGAAAATACTCTAACAATAAAATGGCACTAAGTATGTATCAATAATCACCTTAAATGTAAATGGCTTAAATGCTCCAACCAAAAGACAGAGAGTAGTTGAATGTATAAGAAAACAATGCCAGTATGTTTGCTGCCTCCAGAGATCCACCTCAGATAAAAAGATACACACAGACTGAAAGTAAAGGGATAGAAAAAGGTATTTCATACAAATGGAAAGCAAGAAAAAGCTAGGGTAGCAATACTTATATCTGACAAAAAAGACTTTAAAACCAAAGCTATTGTAAGAGACAAAGAAGGACACCACATAATGAAGAAAGGGAACAATCAAGCAAGAGGACATAACCCTAGTAAACATTTATGCACCCAACACAGGAGCACCTAAATATATAAAGCAATTTTGATGCACATAAAGGAAGAGATTGACAGAAATACAATCATAGTCAGAGATTTTAACACCCCATTGACTTCAAAGCGTAGATCTTCCAGGCAGATTATCAACCAGGAAACAGCTACCTAAAATGACACACTGGATCAAATGGATCTAATGGATATCTTTAAGGCATTTCACCCCCCAAAAGCAGGATATACATACTTTTCAAGTACACATGGAATGTTTTCTAGGAGAGACCACCTGTTAGGACACAAAACAAGTCTCAATAAATTTAAGAAGTTTGAAATCATATTAAGCATGTTCTCTGACCACAATGCTACGAAACCAGAAATAAATCACAAAACAAATCACAAAAACACTGAAAAACGCACAAGAACATGGAAGCTAAATAACATGTTATTAAACAATGAATAGGTCAACAGTGAAATCAAGGAATAAATAAAAATATACCTTAAAACAAAAGAAAATGAGAACGCAATAAGCCAGAATTTGTGGGACACAGAAAAAACAGTCCTATGAGAGAAACTCATAGCATTACAGGCCTATCTCATTTTTAAAAAGAAAGAAAGAAAAGAAAAGATCAAGTAAACAATTTAATTTTACACTTAAAAGAACTTGAAATAGAACAACAAACAAAGCCCAAATTGAGTAGAAGAAAGGAAATAATAAAGATCAGAGCAGAAATAAACAAAATAGAATCTAAAAAAATGATACAAAAGATCGTTGAATCCAAGAGCTGATTCTTTGAAAATATAAACAAGATTAGTAAGCCTTCAACCAGATTTGTCAAGGAAAAAAAGAGGACAATAACTCAGAAATGAAAGAGGAGAAATAACAACTGACACCAAAGAACTACAAAGGATTGAAGGAAAATATTAACAGCTATTGCCAACAAACTAGATAACCTGAATGAAATGGATAAGCTCCTAGAAACATATAATCTCTCAAAACTAAATCAGGAAGAATCAGAGAATCTGAATAGACAGATTATATCTGGTGAAATTGAAGCAGTAATCAAAAAATTCCCAACAAAAACCCCTGAACTGCATGGCTTCACAGGTGAATTTTACCAAACATGCCAAGAAGAATTTCTCCCTCTCAAACTATTTTGAGAAATTAAAGAGGAAATTCTCTCAAGCTCTTCTTATGAGGCCAGCAGTATCCTAATTCCAAAACCAGATAAAGACACTACAAAGAAAGAAAATTATAGGCCAATATCTCTGATGAACATAGATGCTAAAATCTTCAAAAAGTTATTAGCAAACCAAATACAGGAATGTGGGGGACCGTTCTGTGTGGTGTGGGCCCAGCTCCCACTCGGAGATGCACAGGACCCATGCCCATAGATAGGTTCTCCCATGGAAATTCCTGCAATATACCTAGGCTGCTTTGAGTCTTGCTTTTTGCTAAAAACTCCCTCACCCAAATTGAGATAACAAGTGCTCCATGTAACTTCCTAAAATCCATGCTAAAACTCCCCAGTATGGAGTTTGGAGTGTAACTGGTCCAACCACTTTTGCCCTTTTCATTTGCAAATACCCCTCTGCTGTGATGTGATTAGCAGCATTGGCTCCTTTGTTTTCTGAAAAAGGTAACCACCTACAGCAACCTGTGCATAGTAAATGAGGACCATCCTGTAATGTGCTGAGAAACCCAATAAAGGTTCATCACCACAAGGGCCAGGGCTTTTGCTCCCCTTGAGAGAAAAAGCCACGCTGTCCCTTTTCCTCCACTGGACTCAGTAGTCCATGTGAATGTCTCATTTCATCCATAATGACACAGACACTGAGGGCTGGTGTCCACATCACAGCAATGTATCAAAAAGATCACACACCATGATCAAGTGGGTTTTATTCCAGAATGCAAATTTGGTACAACATTCACAAATTAATAATGTGATTCACATTAAAAAAATGAAGGATAAAAACCACACGATCGTATCAATGGATGCAGGAAAAAAGCTTTGCTAAAATGTATCAACATTTATGATAAAAACTCTCAGAAAAGTGGGAATAGAAGGAACACACCTTAAATATAATAAAGGCCAAGTATGACAAACCCGCTCGCAACATCATACTCAACGGGCAAAAAATACAAGCATACCCCTTCAGATTGGGAACAAGACAGGGATGTCCGCTTTCACCTCTCTTATTCAACACAGCACTGGAAGTCCCAGCCACGGTAATCCAATAAGAAGAAGAAATAAAAGCATCCAGATTGGAAAAAAAGAAGTAAAACTGTTTTTATCTGTAGATGACATGATATTGTACATAGACAACCCCAAAGATTCCACCAAGAAACTATTAGAACTGATAAATTCAGCAAAATGGCAGGATACAAAATTAACAGGCAGAAATCAGTTGCATTTTTATATGTGAACAATGTACAACCAAAAGGGAAATTAAGAAAACAGTCCCATTTATAATTGCTTCAAGAAGAATAAAAAACCTAGGAATAAATCTAACCAAGGATGTAAAAAACCTGTACTCAAAAAATTATAAGACACTGAAGAAAAAAATTGAAGAAGATACAAATAAGTGGAAGCACATAATACGTTCATGTATAGGAAGAGTTAATCTCATTAAAATGTCCATACTGCCCAAAGCAATCTATAGGTTCAATGTAATTGCTGTCAAGATTCCAATGATGTATTTCACAGAACTAGAACAAATAGTTCAAAAACTTATACGGAACCACTAAAGGCCATCTTGAATATCAGAAGAGTATGCATAGTTTTCTCTACATGTCAGATTGACCTATTCCATTGTCAGGCTGAGATTTACTCTGTAAATTGCATGCACAAATAACTTTTTCTCCCAAGGAACAGCAATTATGTGTGAAATCCTGCTGGAACATATGCTCCCACTACAGGCATTTTCGACCTGTCTAGAAGGCCGCAGAGGCGAACTCTTTCCACCTGAGATCTATGAGCAGGAACTATATGGGTTGATTAAACCCCAGGTAAAGTGGTTAACATGTAACCCATAAACTCTAATCTAAAAGAAGGCATGTGGGTCCCACAAAAGCAGTACTCCCTCAAGAAGGAGGTTTTAGAGGGGATCCAGCCAGTACTGAAGTTTTAAAATCATGACTAATTCGGCCATGCCTGTTACCCTATGACATTCCTATTCTGCCAGTCAAAAAGCCCCACTCTGACTAATACCAGTTTGTACAGGATCTTAGGGCCATACACGACATTGTTCAGGACATTCATCCCTCAGTGCCCAAGCCCTACACTCTGTTGACCATGGTGCCTGTGGATAGCGTAAGATTTTCAGTCCTAGACGTGAATGATGCCTTATTGTGCACCCCAATAGATGAACAGGCTCAGCTATGGTTTGCCTTTGAATGGCGGAATCCAGAAATTAAACCACATTCCAATACTGCTTGACCATAGTGCCACAAGGATTTAATGACTCCCCGACTATATTTGGGGAAGTGCTGGCAAAAGATGTACGGGATGTTCAGTCAGGTGTCCCATCCTCAGTCACCTGCATGAAGAGATCCACTGTGGAAGGAATGCATGGATGGACTTCATCAGGCCACATTTGAATGGCCCCATCTGCCAAGGACTGTTCAGAGGATCATCCAAGCCTGTCAAATATGTGCCAAGAACAATTCTAAAACAGAGTGTGTCCCAGTAGAAAAGGGAGTACAATGTAAAGGTTGCGTCTCTTTGAGGGCTGGCAGGTGGACCTCACACAGATGCCTAAACCCAGGGGAATTTCAGATTTTTGTTAGTCTTTGCGTACACTTTTTCTGGATGGGTGGAGGTGTACCCCACTAGAACTGAGGTAGCAAAACTGTTATTTTAACAAATTCCTAAGGTTGAACTTCCTCACAGCATTCCGAGTGGCAATGGACCATTCATGGTTCACTTTGGAGATCTCCCATAAAGTTGGACTGGCACTGCAAATGTGATGAAACTCCATGCACCTTGGAGACCTCAATCCATGGGAAAGACTGAGAAAATGAATCACATGAGAAAGAAGGCCTTGGCAAAATTATGTCAGGAAATACATTTAAAATGGGACCAGGCACTTTCCATTGCTTTGCTCTGAATTAGGGTGGCACCCAGAAGTGTGCTTAAATTGAGCCCTTTTGAAATAGTTTATGGGAAACTCCTTGAAATCTCTGGTTTAGGAATGCCACCTTTAGATTTGGAGCATGAGGCAAGAATTAAGCAATATGTATAGCATTTAGGGCAAACGCTAACCAATTTGCACAAGTTTGCTCATTGCAGGTTTGCCTAGGTCATCTGTGAAACTGGTTGGAGAGAATGCCTTTGCCATGTGGGACCTAGGAAGGGTTATGTGGTGCTGGCGGAATCTGGCCTGGGGCAAGAGAGCCTGTCTCTGCCACCAGACTGGGTGGTGAGAGGGCATGTCCCTGCCAGGAGACCAGTGGAGGAGATGGTAGACGAGAGTGCCAGTACACGTGAGGCTCTGAGCCATGCAGAACCTAGGAAATGTCAGCGGTGTGACCAGTTAGTGGGACTGGTGGGAAATGAGACAAGACTCTCAAGCTAGTTCTAGTCCCCCTTCTCCTTTTGGAACTCTATCTTTGCTTTTGCTTTTGCTTTGCTTCTGTGCTGGAAGGAAACTGAGGTTTCCAAGGAAGAGTTAAAACTTCACACTATGTGGGAAAGTGAACAAGGGTAAGTATAAAGCTTGGAGATGCAATTTTAGTGAATATTAGAATGACAATGATTTTTCTTCATGCTTTATATTTTCCTCCCTACCTGGTCCCTCCAGAACTGGGCATTCTGAAGGAAGCATTGATGATATAAGATTTCTTTGCGTAAAGCCAAAAGACAATTTGCTGGTAGTGGTTTTATTAATCAAGACTCTGAATGGAATGTCATGCTTAAAGGAGGCATGGCTGGGCTCTGGTTATTGCCAGAAAGCCTTGAGGAACTGAGAGTGACTTTCAAAGCCAGTGAAAGCCCACTAGGAAAAGCCCTGGTACCTTGGTAGGTCATCGGGTTCATGGCAGTCTTTCCAGGGAAGAAACAAAGGTTGCTTTCCTGAAAGATGGCTAGGAGGAGACTTCAGGCCCAGTGGAAACCTCAAGGACTTGGGAGATGCAGGTGTTATAGGTGAAGCCAGATGGCACATGTGTGGCTTAGCTTCTGTGCCCTGAATAGCAGACTAAAGAGTCAGCAAAATAGATTTAAAAATCATATGTGATCAATTGTTGCTCCTGTTGTGTTTATGCCAATGAACAGGTGAAACTGAAACTAGAATTAAAGTAGTCCCTTTACTGACAACGAGGGTGATCTTAAGGAGGAAAACCGTGATTCAAGGAAAACCGTAGTGCTCAGTGGTGGACATTAGACTAGTGCAGCCAGCTGTCTTCAAAGCCTGTTTGCATCTGGAAGTTGAAACCGGGTGTGTGACATCATCGGATGCTCAATTTACAGGTAAGAATGATTTGTCAAATTGTCACTGTTAAATGTTATTACAGCAAAGGCCTTGTAATTGAATGTCTTCAAAAGACAGTCTCTCAGAGACTGGTTTGTGGGTTGTTCTATGAATTAACATGTGTGTTCTTCCTTCTGTTTTCATAGACCATTAGCCTATGACCTCATTACCTGAGTGATTATTTACACAATATAGTCCTTACTTAAGAAGCCCATCTGCATCACTGCTTCCTGAGACTCAAGTTTGGCTGAACTAAGCGGTCAGGTTGGTGAAGTATGGGGCAGTTTGTGGGCTTTACTTTGAAACTGTTTTTTTTTTCCCTGCCCTAATGGCTTGGACAGAAAGGGCCCAAAAGTGTTAAGGGAAGGGGGGAATCCTAGAATATTCCCCTCAGCCCAAGTATAGTGGGGAAAAGGGCTTTGGACAGGTGTTACACACCTCGCACACTTCCTCCAGAGAAGCCACACTTCTCCTCATGTGGGACATTGTAGAATTAATCCTTACCTTTGTCATTTAGTGGTTATGGTTTTAATTGTGCCTTCTAACCTTCTTGCTAAATTTGTTGCCTCCAGAATACAAGGATGACAGCTTGTTCAGCAGTGCTAACCTTTGGACATTGAGCATGCCACTCTCCAGGAACAACCAACTGACCTGGACTCTGCAGGGTCCCTTCCTACATATGAAGGCCACCCTCCACTCCACATCCCCACTTTGTTAGGGATCTCTGGACCCAGGGGTAGGTAGAACTACAACCATGGCCAGCAGGAAATAGCTTCAGAATATTATGAGACCTTTGCCCATAGTCCTTTATAAGGTTACAAAGGGTCCAGATGTATAGGAGACTGTTCTGTGTGGTGTGGGCCCAGACAGGACCTACGCCCATGGATAGGTTCTCCCATGGGGAATCAGGCCTGCATTGTACCTAGGCTGCTTTGAGACTTGCTTTTTGCTAAAACTCCCTCACCCTGAATTGAGGCAGCAAACGTTTACTGCATATCTTTAAAGTGACTTCCTAAAATCTATGCTAAGCCTTCCAAGGACCAGTGTAACCAGTTCAACCACTTTTCCCTTTGCATTTGCAAACATCCTCCTTCTGTAATGTGATTAGCGGCATCCTCTCCTTTGTTTTCTGTAAAAGGTAACCACCTAAAGGGAACCTCTGCGTAGTAAATGAGGAGCATCATGTAATGTGCCCAGAAAAGCAATAAAAGTTTGTCAAGGCAGGGGTCGGGGTGCTCTCCTTTTGAGAGAGTGGCCATGCCGTCCCTTTTCCTCCACAGGACTTGGTAGTCTGTGTGAATTTGTCTCGTTATCTCATGCACAATGTCGCAGACCCCATGAGCCAGGGTCCACATCAGCTGGTGCCCAGGGACAGGGACCCAGGGCTATGAGCCCTCATTGTGGACAATACACCAACTTCGTTGGAGTACGCGCGCATCCGCCCAGGTAAGGATCAATGACACCAAGTGCTTTTCAGTTAGGTTGTAGAGTGTGTTGGATTTCAGAGGAAAAGAGTTTTCTTCATAGGTCACCCTCTCTTGTGACCGCTTTGCAATTGTACCATCTTTAGTAAGCAGGAGCCTTGCTCTCTCTGTCCCCCAAGTATCTGCCACAATCTCGTGGACATGGGTCTACCAGTTACAAGCCACAAGGGCGCTTGCCAGAACACTGTAAAAATACTCACAAGCCCATCCCTGTGGCACAACCCCCAACTAACTCTAGGCTTGGGAAAAAGAGCAAAGATTTTCCCTTTAATCAGCTTTAAAAACACCAACTAGTTAGAGGACAATTTACAAGCATCTCAGCAAATTCTTTCTTTTAAGCCACTTCTTGCAGTCCCTTCAGTTTTGCCTTTTCCCCCCAACCGCCTGCATAAGGATTTAAAGGTGCAGGTGGGGAAAGAGCAAAATTGATACCGGTTTTGTAATTGCTGCACTCGCAGCGGGAGGAATTTTAGAAAAAGGTTCTTTTATTTGTTAAAACATTTCTTTAAAGGTTTCTGCGAATCCTCAACCACGGGGAACAGGCTCTCTAAGGAACAACAGCAATGTATTAAGCTAATTCAGCAGCTTTTTAGGGCTGCCAAATGTCTCCCTGATAAGGGACCTTTAGACTTAGTTATTCAGGAAAAAGTTGGGCAGAAGTTGAAATAACACCAGGTGGTGTGGGATAAGATTCTAAGGTTAGTGTCTCACTCCCTCCTTTAGAGGATTTAATTTGAAAATACCGGTTTGTTTGAATTTTGTTTTTGTTTTTATTTTGAAAGGAACAGCTCAGTATCAAAATATTTTGCTAAACCGCTGGTAAATAGAATAAGATCTCTAATGTTGTTACATCATTAGGATTCTACTCAGAAATAATTTAAATTGATTGTTTAAAGAAAGAAAAAAATCTCACTTCTCTCAGACAGTAAAAAGAGCAGGAAGAAAAACAATGAAAAAATGTGTCTTTTAACCACTCTGATTCATCCTTCAGAAGGCCCAGGGACTGCTTTGGTCCTGGGAACAAGCCATGTGAAGCTTAATATCTTCCCTCCCTCTTCTCCAGCCTCCCTAAAGTTGTCAAGGGCACTAGATAATGAGACAGCTTGCTTCTGAGCACACTCAAGGAATGCAGTAATCAGTAAGAATTAACAACAACAAAAAAGTAAATGATTTGCCAGTGGAGAAAAAACTGTTTCTGAAAGTTATGAATGTGGTCATAAATTTGTCAATCTAAAGCATGATATAAGTGGGATGAGGGGTGTGACATGTTAAAGAAATATTAAGAATCGCCATGGCTGGTGTAGCTCAGTGGATTGAGCACGGGCTGTGAACCAAAGGATCGCGGTTCGATTCCCAGTCAGGACACATGCCTGGGTTGCAGGCCAGTTCCCAGCAGGGGACCCACGAGAGGCAACCACACATTGACATTTCTCTCTCTCCTTCCCTTCCTCTCTAAAGATAAATAAATAAAATATTTTTTAAAAAGAAATATGAAGAATCATCCTTGTTTATGCGAGAGCTATGACCCTTTATTGTAAAAGTGAAATATCGGTGTACTGTCTCCCAAAGAGAACTAGCCCTTCTCCACAGAAGACTAAGCACCATTTTTTAACTCAGTACCTGTAAACACTGATCGTTTACTTGGGGTAGAACTGGCTATTCTCCCAGAGGGAATGGTTAATCAATTGAGTCACAAAAGGCCCTTGACATGCAACCATTTTTGTCTAAAATATATTTGGGCAAAGAACCCTCCCACCTCATTTTTCCCATTTTTCTTGAAAACTCTGAACCTAGGAGCTATCGGGTCCTGAGGACAAAAGAGCAATTAACTTGCTGCTTAAACTCATTGCATCCTCATCCTCTCCTTTGTTTTCTGTAAAAGGTAACCACCTAAAAAGAACCTCTGCATAGTAAATGAGGTCCGACCATCATGTAATGTGCCCAGAAAAGCAATAAAAGTTTGTCAAGGCAAGGGTCGGGGTGCTCTCCTTTTGAGAGAGTGGCCATGCCGTCCCTTTTCCTCCACAGGACTCGGTAGTCTGTGTGAATTTGTTTCATATCTCATCCACAATGTCATGGACCCCACGAGCCAGGGTTCGCAGCACAGAGGTCTAGAAGTGAGGATTATAACGGGGCGCAGAACAACCCCATAGCCCTTGATTCGAGGAAGGGGGGAGTACGTGGTACAGCATTTGAGATATGTTGCATAACAATGGCAAGTTAATAGTGTGTCTTCCTGAAAGGAAGAGGACAGCTGCCCAGGGCAAATTGTGTGCGTGACTGTAAAAACATTCAGTGGCTAGTGACACAGCAGGGGAAACTCATACTGTGTCTGCTTGAGAGGCAGGGTGCAGATGCTCACCCCAGATGCCCATGCATTGCTGGGAATTTTTGCCCTAACTAAAGATGGCAGCCAAAAGAAGGTAAAAGTTATGAGGGAGCTGGCAAAAATGGCAGAAACTAACACACCATAGGAAGGGCCACATATGAGGTCATGTAGGAAGTTCCAGGCCAAACATTTAAATTAGGGTGGTCTGAAAGTCAGAGAGAGAGCCTTGAGGTCAACAGTGAGAGGAGGTCTGACTGGAGAAGATGGTGGCAGAGCTGATGGAGGTGCTGGGGGACCTGCCTAGTCACCTGGATTCATGAGAGATGTTGGAGCTGAACCATGACCAGGAATGCTGAGTTGCAGACTTCTGCTTTTCTGAAAGACAGTGCTGCTGAGTGGCATATTCTGAAACCAGCCTGGTTTGG
>PVKM010039100.1:0-13882 GCA_004027735.1 Carollia perspicillata | reverse complement strand
TACATAAGCTATACTTGCTCCCTGTGAAGGTAATTTAGGAAATATTTTTCTCTTCAACTAGCCATTACTCAATCCAGAAGTAGACATGAGAGTATTAAAGGGAACATTTCAATAAAGAACGTAAAATTAGGCACTAGATTTATAGTTGGTTCCTATTATGCAGAACTAGAGAATTTAGGGACTGAAATGAAAGAGGAGAGAGAAATGAAGGAAGCATAAGAAAAAAATCATCTTGGGTTCCTTGGTTCTATCCTTTTCTACTTCTTCAGAAGGATGCAATTTTACCAATTAATATATAAATATTCTGTAGTACTGCACCTACATGAAAATGAAAACCTCCATTATGCTGGGCATGCCTTTCAGACCATTACCCAAGTCCTTTTACTTTTACCAGATATCTTTAAAAAGTTGTCTCTCACTTCATTTGTATGTTTGCTTACATCCTACAAACTGGAATATTGCTTCTAACTATGTTGTTCATCTCAAACTGTTGTCATGAGTAATATAGACAATCTCTCCTATGCCAAAGTCAGTGGACACACTTTTCAGACTTCACTTGTTCAATCTCTCTGTGGCATTTGGAAACACCGACTACCTAAACTAACTTTAAATGTTATCTTCCTTTGTTTTCTGGGACACCAGATTCTGACTTTTCCATTTTGCTGTCCAGCGATTGTTACTTTGTTGGTGGGCACCCTTTTCTCCATCTACCTTTAGTGTTCAATACTCAAGGTTCCTCCCAGCCTTAGTTCGCTGTCACTTCCTTCTTAGTTGTACGTTATTTCATTCATTTCTATAGCTCAAGCAATCACTAATGTGCTGACATACACATATCTAGCTGGATTCTTGGTAATTTTTAAAGATTTTATTTATTTATTTTTAGAGAGAGGAGAAGGGGAGGAGAAAGAGAGGCAGAGAAACATCGATGTGTGGTTGCCTCTCCCATGCTCCCAACTGAGGACCTGGCCTGCAACCCAGGCATGAGCCCTGACTGGGAATTGAATTGGTGACCCTTTGGTTCACAGGCCAGCACTCCATCCACTAAGCCATACCACCCAGGGCAAGGGTTCTTGATATTTTGACACTGCCTTGATTCAAACTTCGAAAGAAACCTTTTTATTTTCATTCGCATAATGCTCAAAACTGGCAGTCTCATCTTATCCCTGGGCTTCATCCTGCTAGATCAAGTATGATTTTATTGTTGAACTATAGTCAACTATCCAGAAACAAAGAGTTTATATACTTAAATAGTTATGGTTTTTAAAAAACAAGAGAATTAACAAATCCCTTTAGGAAGCTAAAAAAATCTGACAAAAATAGCCCAAGCTCAGTTAAATATGAGGAACAAACATCTACCAATTACAAAATTCTAAGTTACATATTAGCAACTTGAATGTAGCATATGGTAAATTTGTGGTTTATTTAGAAATGGAACAGGAAAAAACATAACTATGTAAATAGATGCTCAATAATCATCTGATAAAATTTAAAATTCATTGTCATGCTCAGCCTGAAAAACAAAGAGACCTGATTTAATTTATAGCCTCTCCATTATAGCTGTTTTCCCACTGCACAAGTAAATGAACCTTTTTTGGACCCCAGTTTCATTAATCTTTAAAATGAGTCTGCCTAGAATGCCTTAAATCCTTGGTTTGAAATATCAATACATCTTGTCCTTATTTTATAATATTCTTTTATCTTTGAAATTATGCATTTAACTTCTGATCTCCCCACCAGACTTGCATTGCTATCCACAATGTCTAGCTTAATATGTGTATGTACACAAGCAGTTACAGAATTTGTGAGGCCCAGTTACAAAGTGAAAATGAGAGTGCTTTTGACAAAAAAAAATTTAAGAATCACAAGACAGTGACAGTAGAGCATTAAACCAAGCATGGAGCCCTTATAAGCACTAACACAAGCCCCTGGGTGATAACACAGAACACATGCTCATTAAAAATGCCGAACTCGTGTGTGTGTGTGTCCAAAATATGCTGAATACTACGCCTGGAAAATTAAGTCATAGGAACTTCAGAAAATATCCACAAACAGAGCAACAGCTAGCATTCAGATCTCAGACTACCAAAAATAGTTATAGTTAGGTAAAAATAGTTCAGATAATTAATTCAGAAAATGTTTTCAGGTTGCCAATAATTGACTATTTTGATTGAAGGCACTAGACCGCATGCAACTCAGGATGGCTATGAATGCAGCCCAACACAAAATCATTACTTTATTTAAAACATTATGAGATTTTTTTGTGATTATGTGTCACAATGTATTTAATTTATGGCCCCAGACAACACTTCTTCCAGTGTGGCCCAGAGATACCAAAAGGTTGGACATTCCTGCCAGAACGTTAAAAAAGACACTGTTTAACCTTTAATGAGTCTCTTGTTAAGTTCATTTTATACCATCTTATTCCATTTTTTTCCTATTATGTTGTACTAATAATCCTGAGAATATTGTCTTCCCTTCTTAGTATATATTGGTTATAATTTATAAACTTTATGTACTGTTTCCATGTTGACTGTTCTGCATAATTCACTGAGGCTATAAGTAAACATAATAGTAATAACTCCCATTTTTCTCATTATAAAACATCAGCATATAAAAATTCACAGACATTTTGTCCTTGCTCATCTGTCTTGTAAAAAATAATGTTGTTTATCAAAATATCAACCATTCAAGACTTCATTTAGAAATTTTTTTCTGATAGAAAAATAATAAAAATGTGGTGAGCATGTGCCCACTCTCATACAACAAAAATTCCAAACAATATCTTCTGAAGAGCGATTCTTCACACTTGGGGTCAAATGAGGAATTTACATCTCTCCTGGAGCTCTGAATACTTTCTCCTCCTGCTTCCCCAACATGCACTTATGCATACGCCCTTATTGCTCCAGGTTTGGTGGTGACTGCATGAAAAAGGAAGACGGATTTCCTCTTGAGGAAGTCATTGATAGATGCTCATTTATCTGTCCCTGAAAAGTGAAAAAAAAAAAGGCGGGGGGGGCAATTTCTATACCTCAGTATCGCTGTCAAGGATAATAGGTAACCAACCTAAGTGTGTTTAGGTACTGGCTTCCCTTTTAGAAGTCACTGCAGCTTCCTGCGTCTCCATGCTCATCTCTTCTCTAGGTTCCAGTCACAAGGAAGTGCTGTGCTTTGCCCATCCATTCCTTCTCCTGCTCTCGTTAGTGTCCTCCTCTCTATCTTTCCTGGTTCCCTCTGCGTTCACATCCTTCCCCTCAGGCATGTTCCCATTCATGCCTTCTCTCTCTGTTGTTGTCTCTGTTCCTAAGGAGTCTTGTCTGACTGCCTGAGTCTAGATACTGTACTTAGTTGAAAGCAACTTGGCTGGGACAGGAGAAAAACAGGACAGTGTGGCTGGAGCCACAGAGGCTCAGAGGGGCAGCAGAGCCCAGGTCACCCGAGGCCTTAGTCTTGGGGTAATTGGAAGTAGCCAGGCTCTTGTGAAGAGAAAGGGTCACCTGGAAGAGTGAAAGCTGGCCATTCTGGACTGCAGGGTGTCTGTGGTTGGCCCACAGACAATGATCAGAGCAGATAGAGTGGATTCGAATGTTTTAGAGGTAGAGCTGATGGGGCTTGACTGTGGATTGGATGTGGGACATGAGACTAACAGACAAATAGAGGATCCAAGTTTCAGACTTGCGCAATCCTGTCTCACTCTCTGGTTCATTGGTGTTCCCTCTCCCCTCCCCCTTTTCTCTCTTCCTTCACCCCAGGACAGAATCAGGAATGCTCTTATCCCCCTGTCTCCCTCCTAGCATCGGTTTCTACATGATTCATGAGGACTTCTAATACAGGGTTCCACGCATAGGCTCTATGGCCAGAATGGAGCAGATTTGTGTACAAGCTCCCTCACCAACTGGCTGGGTGCACTCTGCCAAATTACTTAAGGAAGTATTTATTGGTTCCCACATCTGTGAAGCACAGATAAGAACACTGTCTACCTCACAGAAAATGTTGCATGAGACCACATGTGCAAAATGCTTACTTAGCATAATACTAGCAGAGAACAAACGACAGATATATAATAGCCACTATTATTATCACTGTTACTACTTTACACTACCCACCTTCATTTAAGCAAAGCTTGGGCAGACTAACAGAAACCAAACTAAAACAGGATATACCTAAATAATTCAGGCCTGGAAAAAATTTTAACTACTCAGCAACACACAGTCCAAAAGAACAATATGATTTCTTAGCCAATTCAGATAAACGTGAGAGTCAGTTATTTAACTGTAATAGACTCCGTTTCCTCCACTTAATTTGGGCTTTAACTTCTACCTCCAAAGATTTCCACTTACCAGCGTAGGTGGACCCACAGAATTATTTTTTCCCTAAGGTCTCACCTGAGCGGGTGCATCTACAAAGAGCAGAAAGAGACTGATGAGAGTAGTTGGAGAGGCCGAGGGCGTGACTTTCTCAACCCTTCCTACTTTCTTTCTTTAGAAGACCGTTTGGCATCGGCCATCGCACCTGTGGCCAGAACTGCTACGCCCCCTCCCTGGCGTCTGCTTGCAGTACCCCAGCTTTCGTCCTATACTTTTGTCGCTTCCGTGACAGTGGCAACCGATGCTTGCCCATTCCAGGGACCTAGCTCTGCCAAGGCGGCTAGAGGTCATCAGAAAAGTGTCTTGTCTCGAACCGCTCTAATTCAGAACGCCCCTTCGATCCTCCTGCGGAGTCCTCCTCTAGTCCGGGTCCAGGTTCACAGAAAGCTCCGGGGGAGGGAGGTACACAGGTGCGCACAGGACTGGGGCGTGGGGGCAGCACTGAAGGCGCCCGGTCTTGAACCCAAAGCTCGAACCTGCAGATCCACACGAAGTAGAAACTGAAAGTACACTGGGGCAGATCCTACGGAAGTTCTAGGAAAGGCAGAGCGCCCAGCCGGGCCGTGGCGTGTGCCGCTCCCCCCACCCCCTCCCCTGGGATGGATGAAGCAGCCGGCGCGGCGTGGGGCAGAGGAACCAGCCGCAGAGGCGCCAGCTGCAGAGGCGGCCGCCGGGCCCCACTCCCGGCACCTCCGAGCACACGGTGGTCCTCGCAGTGACCATGGGCTGTGAGAGTCCGCTCCTGCTGCAGCTGCGGTCATCATGACCACGCCCGCCTCCAATAGACCATGTTCCATGGTAAGCGCTCTGCTCTTGGCGCACAAGTTCGCGCGCCGGGCACGCTGGGGGCTCCGGGGCGTGCAGTCGGGCCCCGCGCCCAGGCGCGTCCGGGAACAGCCGGGCCTTGCACTTTGGACCTGTAGAGAGCGCTGGCTCTCCCACAAGCAGCCGGTAGCTGCGCCGGAGTCCCCTGGCCCAAAGCCACTGGACACCTGGGGCAGCTGCGCCTGGCTGGCTGAGAGAAGCCATCCCCGATGCCCCCTTTCTGTCCCGGGGCCGAGCGCTGCAGCCTCTGCGCCGGCCGGCTGGGGCAGACGGGTCTCCGAGGGAGACGGGGCTCTGTCAGTTGTCCTCAGGTACTCTGCCCTCGGTCCCCCTCGCCCAGCCGCCCTGCTCGCGTCCCTGGCCGCTCCAGATTACCACTTACCGGCGCCCGGCGTCGGGGAGCACTCGGGCTCCTACAGTTCTCAACTCCCTGGAGAAGTGAAAGCGCAGCTCCCACGAGAAGTGCTTTTAAACCCTAAGGGGATAGGACTCTGGAAAACCCCGTTTTTTTCCCTCAGAGAGGCTGGGAGTTTCCGTCAAGGGCTGTACCTTGTGCCTTTTGCCGGGAACCAGGTCCTCGGGCTGGCACCGGGAGAGGCCAGTTTCAGATTTCTCGTGCTTCCTATTTTATTTGTGCGGATTTCAGACCCGACATGAGCAAGGGCAGAGGGGGGCGAGCTGGGTTTCGTTGGCAGCCATGAGCCCAGAGTCCAAAAGTTTACTGGAAGAAGAAATGGGACAAAAAGATGTGAAGGGAGAGAATCTGCTGAGGAAAACTGGAATGTTTTACAGTAAATACTTCCTCGTGCAAAAGGAGCCGGGTGGGGGAGAGCGCTGGACTAGGGAGCAGCTCGTCGGTCCCTCAGACGCTCGCTCTGCGGGCTTTCCTGGCTCCACCGCGGAATCGCGAGAGCCCTTTGCCATCTCCAAGGTATTGAAGAATCAGGAATGGACACAGCCCAGAACTGTCAGATCAGTAACAAAGTAAAGGGGCACGGGTTAGAGGACAGAAGGCAGTTATGGAAGACGATTTATAATGGGCACCCTCCAGAAGTTTATGGAGAATTAAAAATTAGGTATATTCTTGTTTTCCTTTCAATGCCCTTGGGTCCTGCTGTTACTTCTTTCTGGATCGTTCCTGGTTCTATCTAATCCTCGCGTCACCTCTGACCCGAAGTGGAAGGTAAACCAAGAAAAGGAAGCCTAGGGTGCGCATTATGAACGAGTCTTTATTTTCTGAAATATATCTGTATTAATCATGTACCATAAATTGTTATCAGCAAGCAATATTAAACTCTAAACTTGGAATAATGTTTATAATAAGTGGCTTTCTGCAGTTTGTTTCAATGGATTTCACTAGAAGCTTAGGGATAGGGTTACTCTTTGTCCTTTTTCTTTGCTACTTCATTTGGTAATATAAGTAATTGAGGACCTACTATGTGGTCCTTAACTGTGCTTTGTAGTTTAGATAATTTACTCATATTTGAAGACCAAAAAATGGAGAGTTACTAAAAACAGAGAGCTAGGAAAGATCAGAAAACTCGAATGTGGATAAAGGAGTATTACACACAGTACCACATCAACGTTTAAATATCTTAAAAATGGAAAAGATCATTTCATAGGACTAACTGACACATCTTATCACATATGAGATTTTTTTCCTGGTTTCACTTCTGACACATAACCTAGTAAAATAACAGCAAAATAATAGGGCCTTTTTTCCTGTGATAAGAGTATATGATGGCAGTGGGTCAGAACTTGGCCAGGAAGTACTGTACTGAGGTTCGTGTGCAGCAAGGTGGGTTGCTGTACATGTCCCTTGACTGAACAACACACAGTTGGTGTGTGTGTTTTCTGGTTTTGTTTTGTTTTGTTTTTTAGGAAGCAGAGTAAGTAGGTGGCTAAAGGCTGAGTTTCTAGACTCTTTCTACCTAACAAACCCGAATTCGAATCTTGCCTCTCACTGGACACTTTATATATGGAAAAAAACCCAAAACGGCTTTTTGGGTTTCAGATTCTCCATCCGCAAAAATGTTAATAATTGGCAGCCCTTAATTCATGAAATGGATGTGAAATATTATATGCCATAGGAAGGCTTATGTCATAGGAGGGCTTCAGAAATGTCTTTAGTGTTTATCATGGGATTTGTGGATAGAACTTACAGTCCAATCTGAACATGCTTGTGGCGATTATAAGCTTTCTTTATGTGAGCAGCATCGTATTCATTTCTAAAAGCTTAAAAAGTTGATTTCCATATAACATGATTCTTTTATACTCTTCATTAACATTTTCTTTATTCACCAGTTTGCTTGTACCAATTGATCCTATGAAAACCAAGTCTTATACATTCAGAGGTTTTTCTAATCCATCCTGAATGTCTTTTTACCACTTTTTAAAATTTCCGGTGAAAATAGGTCTATGTAATGTTTGTAATGGACAATCAATTAACACTTATTGGTCTTAAAGGCTGAAAAAAAAGATTGGATTTGATGGATTGTAGAAACTAATTTATTTATGTTCACTTTGACCCCATAACTTAAGTAGCTGAGGATTGAATGTATTATTTGGCTTAAATGAAAAACCAACAAGAATTTTTTAGACAGCCATAATTTTGGTTTAACCAAATTCCCTATTGAAAACAAATTCTCCAGTTTCAATCCCTTCAGGAGATCTAAAGAAAATTCCACAAGTCCAAGCTTGCCTTGCATTATTCTTTATGGTTTGTCTTCTCTGTAACTTAATGAAAAGTTCAGGGCTGGGGGAAGTGTGGGTATCAATATATAATTTGAAACAAAACAAAATGAGTCCTTTCCCATTGTGACAGTGTTAAAGCAAGCTCAAACCAGGCAATATTAATGTTACTCTCTATCTGGTGTAGAGAAAAGACTTCAATTACAGATCAAAGTGCAAGTCACTAGCAAGAGAGCTGGGAATCCATGAGATGTACATCTTAAGCCCAGGGTGTGGTTGCAGCATTGTCCATGAGTGATTTCAGATCTAAAGAGTTACTGCATGTGGATGGCCAGGTAGATTATGAGCAGTAAGATGCTTGAGAATTGGAAGGGACATGAAGGGATCATTTAGTCTCAAGTATTCATTTTACAAATCAGGAAAGTGAAGCTTATAAGATACTCTGTCACTCATTCAGTCCACAGCCCATTGTCATACAGAGACACAAACCCCATCTCTGCTCTGTAAAACCTCACTGCCCTGCATTGCCCTACTTTTACTGAGGGTAACTTATCTAACAGTAATGGCAACAAAGGGCACTTCTTACTGACAAGTCAAATTACGTTTTAGAATTTGAAACTAGTTTTATTACACAAAAAAGACTGAATTTTCCACCAAGTCATCATTAAAAAACCTTGATAAAATGCCTTTCAAATGAATAAACAGGCTATGTGAATTTGGAAGCATGCATTATTAACAGTTGAGGTGAAGTGGATACAACAGCTAGTGCTCTACATAGAAAATAAAACATTCTCCTTTATTAAAGCATAGAAGGTGTTCCTTTGAAATAACATTTATGTATAATGGTAAAAATGCCTCTGTTTCATTCTGGTATTTAATTACTTTATTGTATTTCCCTTAAAGCTCATTTCAAGTTATGTGCCACATACTTTTTCTTTTATCATCTAATTCTCCCAAAGTCCACCATGGGGACACCTGTAAGGTGACAGAGAAAAGTTACTTTCTCTACAATCCATACAAATCTGGTTACAAAGTTAGAACCTTGTAAATCATTAGTAGTTGTTCACATTTGAGAATCTTCAGGCTGAAGGAACAGTAGTAGAAGAGAGAGCGGAGCTGTATAATGTTGCATGGAAGTGGTTTGCATCCAGACCAATGCAATTACATATTATCAAAAGATGATGACCATTTCTGGTCAAGTCCTGGTGAGGCAACAAGCTCAGGTTGAAATCCAGACCAGGCACCTACTATCCATGTTTCAGAAAAAGATTACCTTGCAGAACTCTTGTTCTTTAGAACTAATATGCATGTGACACTTAACAGTGCTTGTCATGTGGTAGGTATTCAATTAAAGGTAACTAGTGTCACCATTATTATTAATCCCCTAAGTGAATTATTGCTTGTCATGTACATAGATATTTCATGCCGAGCAATGAGTAGATTCCATGTCTCAATTTGTTTCTATTGCCTTTCTCAGTGTCAGTGACATATAAGGATGAGATTCGTGTAGGATTCATGTTTGTTTCCATATCTGCTACCACCCTACTTTATTTGTAAAATATGGGTATTTAATAGCACATAATTTATTAAGTGCTACCGATTTTTTATAACAAATGATGATATCATAGATGAGAATGTTATTGGGAACTTTGTGATATGTTTAATAGTCTTCAGGTCATTATCACAATATTAGTACCTTGAGTTCTAAGGAGTATTGTTTGCAATCTTTATCAGAGAAGGTGCACATGTGAAATGCCTTGCACTCAATAAGTACAGTTAAAGTTCATTTGGGGAATTCACAGAAAATATGTTGTCAATATAACCCAAGCGTTTACCAAAAGATGCAGAGAAGATACTTTGGCAGGCTAATGAAGAATTAAGTCCCTATATAACCAGATTTTTATGTCTCAGGGAACCACTGGCTTTCTATTCCTGTATTATTAATGCTCCAAATTATACCATTTATGATTTCATTCCTTTTGATTACACAATTGCCCCTAATTAGGAAGGTTTATAAAAACAGATAGAAATAATTAGTTAACAGGGTGTGAACCTATTTACTGGGTTTTTCTAACATATCAAGAAGCTAAACAGTGTTTGTGGAAAATAGGGGTCTTTGAGTACTTAGAAACAGCAGTTACTGAAAATATAAGAAGTCTCAAAATACAAATGTCAACTTTAACATTTGTGGGAAGGGTAAATACGACACACACACACAGACACATAAATACACACACACATGATCACAGAGTAGTACCATGGAGATTAACCTGTAATGCATCCACTTGGACAACCACTGAGTTTTACATACATATATAATCACATGCCATAGATCATAAAATTTCAAAAATGCATACTGTTTTTACCTGTCATTAGTTCACTTATTCAGCTGTGGATGCCTTTTCTTGTAGGGATATTCAGCATAAATCAAAATTAGATAAATTGTATTTATATGTTGAGTGCTTCCCAGAAGCAAAGAGACTCTGCTGGCATCCACCCTTTTCTGCACTTTCTCAACGAGTAATTTCTCAATTAAAAAGTGAAAGAAACCTGAACACTAAAATTCTGCCTTACTTTTGTTTTTATTTAATATTGAATCTTAGAGTTCTTCCCACTCTATCAAAAAACTAAGATGCATGTTTACAATTACTAGAACTACGTGGTCAGGCCCATTGAAATGCCACTATCAAATAATATGACTTATAATGTTTAGCTTATTCTTACTTACTGTTGATTTTAGTTTCTTTTAGGTATATCTTTGGAATTCCTCCCCTGATCCTTGTTCTGTTGCCAGTAACATCATCTGATTGTGAGATTGAAGGTAAAAATGGTGAAGAATATCAGCATATTATAATGGTCAGCTTCAAGGAGTTGGTACGTATTTTTTTTTACTTTTCTCATACTTCAACTCATTGGGAAAATTTAATGGATACTGTCACTATGCAGTTTTGTATTCTAGTATCCATTTGTAATTCTTGAAAGTGAAATAACTAAAGAATGAAATTTATTTAGCCACTGACTATGTATTTTCTTAATGACATCATTATATCCTTTAAAAATAGCTCTTTCCTAGACTTTCAGAATCCCACAACAATCCATTTAAACCCTACTGCTGTTCATTATCAATTTTTTTATAAGCATGATTAAGCATAGCTGTGTGCATTTCCTCACCTGTCATTAACAGTTAGTCTCTGTAGAAACATGATGTCAAGAAGGAAAATAACTAATATAACATTTAAGATTATCATGAAAATATATATATACAGAGAGAGTTATTTCATTTGATCTGAATATATGGACATGCATTATATTATGTATGTATTTTTATACACATGCATATATAATTTGCTGTGAGTTAATTTTTCTATTTACCATGGATGATTTTTAATAGTAGATTTTATTTTTAAAGCAGTTATAGGTTTACAAAAAAAAGTTGCACTGAATGTAAAGAATTCCCAGATATCCATTCTCCCTCTGCACAATTTCCTCTATTATTAACATCTTGCAATTTTGTGGTACATTTGTTACAATTGATGAACCAATCTTGATATGTTATTATTATTTAAAGTTTATAGTTGACATTGGGTTTCATTCTTTGTGTGGTATAGTTCCATAGGCTTTGACAACTACATAGTGTCATGCATCTGCCAATACAGTGTCCTATAGAGTGTTTTCAAATGCCCTTAAAACTCCCCTATGATCCACTGATTCATCCCTCCTGCCCTCCCCTTGAACCCATGGCAACCACTCACCTGTTTGTGGTATTTCTAGTTTTGCCTTTCTGGTAGGTCATGTAGTTGGAGTTAGGCAGTACACATTTTTAGACTAGCTTCTTCTACTTAGTAATGTGTAGTTAAGGTTTCCCAATGACTTATTCTGGAATGACTTATACCTCATCTCATTTTATTGCTGAATAAAATTCCATTGAATGATTATACCTCAGTTTGTTTCTCCGTTCAGTGATAGAAGGACATGTCTTGGTTCCTCCTAATTTTTGGCACTTATTAGTAAAGCTTCTATAAATATTCATGTGCAGGGTTTTTTGTGAACATACAAAGTGAGTTTTTAATTCACTTGGATAAATACCTAGGACAGTGATTACTGCATTGTATGGGAAGACCATGTTGAGCTTTGAATAAAACTGCCAAACTCTCTTCTAAAGTAATTATATTTTTTCATTTTATATTGCATGGATTTTTGACATTTTCTGGACTAAAAGATACTACTAAATTAATCTTCCTGAGTCAAGATAATATTTTTATTTAACTTTATTTTCTGTATGGGGAATCAACCAGTATTAGTTCTGCAACACTCATGTGATACTATAAAAAATAAAAATAAGTTAAAATGCTATTGACAATTCAAAAGTAGAGTTTAGTCACTAGATTCACAGCTTCCCCCTCCCCACCCAGAAGTACAGAAGAGCTAATCTCATTAAAATGCACAGCAGCAACAATGACACTATTAAAACAAAGCAAAGCATGGCTACTGGTCTTAAGAAGATTAATTCACAAGACAGGGAAAAGTATCTGAGGTAATCAATCCAAGTGAAAAGTGCCATGATAATCTCAGGAAAGTTGTAAATATGAGGTGAGGGGTAGAGAAGATTGAGTCACTCACTCATGCGTACTTTTTAGACATGACTGTGTTTAAATCTCAGGGAGAGCATAATAATACACTTAAAAGTGCTTGTTATGTTCCAGGTTATAACTGATTTAACCATCTCAAGGTCCCTATCAGACAGGTACTCTTCTAGCTTCAATTTCACAGAGGAAGAATCAGAGACTCAGGCTGCTCAGTCTAGTCAGTGTTAGAAGGATATGAGCCTCTGCTGGTAACCAGCACCCTCTCCTGCCTCCGAGTAGCAATATCTGTGTTAGGAGTGGTGGAAGACTGGGGATAAGGCAATGAGGGACCAGATACAGACACTTCTTTTAAGAAGCTTACCTTTGGTGATGTTTCGGTCTTGTGGGGAAGAATTCCAGTTGCAACTTGAAAAGTTGTGAGCCAGGTTTGGAAAGATATAAAATGTGTTCTAGGAGGAGGTGAATGAGGTGCCAGGAGACAGACCACATTGTGGAATGGTGTGCTGATCTCTAGACTTTTTAGATAGTATACCCCTTTAGTAAAAAAATTTAAATATATTTAATCAATTATGCTATTACAGTTATACCATTTTTTGTCTCCTTTATTCCACTCCTCCCTGTACACCCCCACCATCATTCCCCCACCTTAGTTCATGTCTATAGGTCAGAGATATAAGTTCTTTGGCTTCTATATTTCCTATACTATCTCTCAACCTTCCCCTGTCTATTTTGTACCTACCATTTATGCTTCTCATTATCTGTACCTTTCTCCCCATTCTCCACCCTTCCCTCCCCACTGATAACCCTCCATATGATCTCTATTTCTGTGAATCTGTTCCTATTCTAGTTGTTTCTTAGTCCATTTTTGTTTTGTTTTGTTTTGTTTTAGGTTCTTTTGTTGATAATTGTGAGTTTGTTGTCATTTTACTATTCATATTTTAATCTTCTTTTTCTTAGATAAGATCCTTTAACATTTCATATAATAAGGGCTTGGTGATGATGAACTCCTTTAACCTGACCTTATCTAGGAAGCACTTTATCTGCCCTCCCATTATAAATGATGGCTTTGCTGGATAGAGTGATCTTGGATGTAGGTCCTTGCCTTTCATGACTTTGAATTCTTCTTTCCAGCCCCTTCTTGCCTGTAAGGTCTCTTTTGAGATCAGCTGATAGTCTAATGAGCACTCCTTTGTAGGTAACTGTCTCCTTTTCTCATGCTGCTTTAAGATTCTTTCCTTATCTTTAATCTTCAGTGATGTAATTATGTTGTGCCTTGGTGTGTGCTTCCTTGAGTCCAACTTCTTTGGGACTCTCTGAGCTTCCTGGACTTCCTGGAAGCCTATTTCCTTTGCCAAATTGGGGAAGTTCTCCTTCATTATGTTTTCAAATAAGTTTTCAATTTCTTGGTCTTCTTCT
>PVKM010039099.1:0-13883 GCA_004027735.1 Carollia perspicillata | reverse complement strand
ACACGAGTGGTCTTTCTCCTCTCTGACATCACTGCTAGAGTTTTACACTTCCTCAAACAAGCACACATTTATTAAAGACAGGATCATTGGCTGTCTACAAGACATGATCCTGATATTTTGAAAGGCCATTACAGTATTAAGAGCATATTATATTATTCAAAGGACAATGTCTTTACAATTAACAAGATGACATGGTCATTTCATACTCTTTAAGAATGAGCTCATTACTTTGAAAAAAATGAGTATGGGAATTTTAAATAAAGATGATTATTTCCTTGTTTGAAAAGAACATGATATTATTTTAATAAATGGCTTTATTAAGGGCAATTTTTCATTTATCACAAATGAGTTATTATATTTTTGTAAAAATAATGTTTAAAGCAATTATATTGAAAGCTAAAATGAATATGAAACAAAACAAAGAACATCAATTTCCAAGCTCATTTAATTATAAAGAAAGAAAAAGTTGATACCACATATACATGAATTAACAAAACAGAGTCAGGCTAACAACTAAGCACCAAGTCAAAAAACAGCTCATTGCCAGCATTCAGAAGCCCCCTTATTTGCAGTCTTGCCCACCATCTACCTCTTTAAACTTAAAGTGACAATTTCCTGAATTTATGTTCTTTTTGATGATTTATTTACTTCATTTTTTTTTCAATTACACTAAATCTATAGATTGGAAATTAGAGTTTGTTTTCTCAAATTCCCAATAATGCATATCCCACACCAAGTGAAGACTTATCCGCAATCTGCCACTCTCTATTAAGTTGTGTCAAGTTCATTGAAATTAGAGTCATTCTCTTTTATCTGTATTTTTATTGGGATAAAATACACATGAATGTAATTTACCATTGTGATCATTTTTATGCGCACAATATTTTTGCAGTTAAGTACATTTATAAAGTTGTGTATCCATAAACACTATTTATTTCCAATGTGACTTTGTCACTTAAGAATTTTAGGGCAATCTGGAAATTTTCAGATATTTTACTCAGTTTGTATTTAAACCACATTAAGACACAGTCATTGCTACTGGTTTGCAACACATCACATGAAAAATGATATTGCTTTTATATTATTTGTTTACTTGGTCTGATTGTTGACTCTGTAACTGATGACTTCATTTTTCCCTTCTGATCCAACTTCTACACAGTGCCCACCTTTTTCCTGTGTCTATCACCACACTGTTGTCTGGTTTATGGGGTATATACACATATTTTTCAGTTAATTCTATCATCTTCTTTTCTCCAGTTCCTCCTCCCTTTCCTTCTGACAGCTGTTAGTTTTTTCCATGTACTTGTGTCTTTGTTTCTGTTGTGTTTATTAGCTTCCACAAATCAATGAGATCATATGGAATTTTTTTTCTGACTGTCTTATTTCACACACAATAATGTGAGTTTAGTCTAAGAATTTTTAAACATCTATTCATGAAATAGGCATTCTCAGAAGTGTGATCTCTGGTCAAAAGACAGTTTCATCTTTATTTTTTGAAGAAACCTTAGATTTTGTCCCACAGTGGCTACACCCATCAGCATACTCACACTGAGCCCTTGTTTATGTATCTATCATCCATCTGCATGTCCTCTTTGCAGAAGTGTCTATTCAGGACATTTGCCCATTTTTTAAAATGATTTTTTGTCTTCCTGATGTTGAAATATGTGAGTTCCTTATGTAGCTTGAAAATTGATCCCTTATCCAATATATCATTGCCAAATATGTTATCTATACCATGGGTTCTTTTTACATTTTGTTGATGGTTTCTTTTGCTGAGCGGAAGGATTTTCATTTGATGTACTTTCATTTTCTTACTTTTTCTTTCTTTCCCTTGCCTTATGAGACATATTAGAGAAAGTATTGCTACAGAGATATCTGACATTTTAATGCCTATTTTTTCTTCTAGGATTTTTATGGCTTTGGAACTTTCATTAAAGTCTTTTATCCATTTTGAGTTCATTTTCTGTGACCTAAGATGGTGCTTATTTTCATTTTTTGCATGTACCTGTTCAGTTTTTTCAAAACCATTTTGTTAAAAGAAATCTCTTTACTCCATTGTATGCTATTTGTCCCCTTTATTAAATATTAGTTTTTCACATAGTTGAGGGTTAATTTCTGGGCTCCCTCTTTTGTTCCATTAATTTGTCTGTCTGCTCCTATGACAGTACATCCCTTTTTTGATTAAAATGTCCTTATACTATAGTTTCATTTCAGGTATTGCAATGTCTCCAACTTAATTTATTTTTCCTGAAGTTTTCTAAATCCATTTGGGTTCTTCCACTTTTGGTTGTATATACATTTTTAGAATATATGGACTAGAACTGTGAAAGATGACATTGTTGTTGTAATAAGAGTTGCATTAAACCTATACCCAGATTGCTCTGGGTAGCCTGGGCATTGACATCATGTTAATTCTCCAATCACATGAACACGACGTTCACTTCTGGTTATTTGTATCTTTCTTGATGCAACGTCCCTTTCTTTCTCAACGTCCCTTAGTTTTCACAGTACAGGTCTTTACCTCCTGGGTTATATTTTTTTCTAGTTACCTTGGATTGTTCCTGTTGTTTTTGTTGTTACAATAATAAATGAGGTTCTTTTTAGTTTCTCTTTCTGAGTGTTTATTATTGTTGTATAGAGTCATTACCAATTTCCGAATATTAATTTTATATTCTGCTACTTTGCTGAGTTCATTTATTTGATCTAGCATATTTTTGGAGGAGCTTTAAGGTTTTCTAGGTACAATATTATTTAATGTGCAAATAATGAGGTCATGGGAAAGGTCCAGCCCTCTCTTTACATGCTGTCATCTCAACAAAGGCAATCAATTTCCTGCACAGAAGAGGACCATCCTCAGGTGACCTTTGCAAACTTAACTGTGGACTGTGAGTGGCTGAGCTGTCAGGAGTTGCATGGTGGCCCTAGGTCCCAAGCCCACTCTCTATCTGTCATACCCTCTGTTTCTCCACAAAGCCTGTGAGAGTGCCAACGTTCTAGCCTGCAATCCAGCAGTCACAGAGCGTAAGGAGCCTGTGCTGCTGGCTGCTACACAGCTGTGAGCTCCTCTCAGGGTTTTACAACAGTGAGAACCTGAGGCTCTTTAAGAGGATGAAGCTGTCCTGGGTCTACACAACCTTCACATAGACCTTGTCAGGAGAAAGGATGTGGGAATCATCAGTGTGATGGCACCAACCCCAGAGTTTCTTGAAAGAGAGCCCCTCAAACTTGGTGTAAAATATACATGATACTTCTTTCCTCACCTCTTATTAAACTCTGAATAAATCTTTTGCACTTTTTAAATAGATTAGTTGTGAAAGTGGAAAATGGTTGGAAGACTTGTACTGAGTCAAGAAATGCTGAATAATAAAAGCTGACATTGTCATTTTTGTTCAATTAAGGTTACATTTTACAGCAGATCCCACCTTTGGTTGGTCTCAGATGCACCATCTTTTTAAATTTTTAAAAAATATATTTTATTGATTATGCCATTACATTTCTCCCATTTCCCCCCTTCATTCACCCTGCACACCCCCTCCCAACCACACTCTCCCCCTTTAATCCATGTCCATGTGTCATAAGTTTTTTAGCTTCTACATTTCCCATACTACTCTTGCCCTCTCCTACTCTGCTACATGCTACTCTTGTCTATTTTCTCTCCACCTTCTATGCTACTTATTCTCTGCACCTTCTCCCCAACCTCTTCCTCCCACTCCCCTGTTGCTAACCTTCCAGGTGATCTCCATTTCTTGGACTCTGCTCCTGATTTACGTGTCCACTTAGTCTGTTTCTGTTTTTGGTGTGGATGGTAATAATTGTGAGTTTGCTGTCCTTTCTCTGTTCATATTTTTTATCTTCTTTTTTTTTTTAGATAAGTCCCTTTAACATTTCATACAATAAGGGCTTGGTAATGATGAACTCCTTGAACTTGACCTTATCTGAGAAGTGCTTTTACTGCCCTTCCATTCTAAATGAAAACTTTGCTGAGTAGAGCAATCTTGGATGTAGGTCCTTGCCTTTCATGACTTGGAATACTACTTTCTAGCCCCTTCTTGCCTGCAAGGTCTCTTTTGAGAAATCATCTGGCAGTCTGATGGGAACTCTTTTGTAGGTAACTGTCCCCTTATCTCTTGCTGCTTCTAGAATTCTCTCCTTCATTTTAACCTTGGCTAATGTAATGATGATGTGCCTTGGTGTGTTCCTCCTTGGGTCCACCTTCTTGGGACTCTCTGAGCTTACTGGACTTTCTGGAAGTCTATTCCCTTTGCCAGATTGGGGAAGTTCTCCTTTACTATTTGTTCAAATAAGTTTTCCACTTGTTGTTCTTCCTCTTCCCCTTCTGGTACCCCTATAATTCAGATGTTGTAATGTTTAAAGATGTCCTGAAGGTTTCTAAGCCTCTCTTCATTTTTTTGAATTCTTGTTTCTTCATCCTTTTCTGTTCATTTGTTTCTTTCTTCCTTCTGGTCTACTCCATTGATTTGAGTCTCAGTTTTCTTCCCATCATTATTGGTTCCCTGTGCATTATCCTTCATTTCACTTCATGTAGCCTTCATTTTTTTCATCTAATTTGTGACCAAAATCAACCAATTCTGCGAGCATCCTGATCACCAGTGTTTTGAACTGTGCATCTGATATGTTGGTTATCTCTTGGTCACTTAAAAGTATTGGCTCTGGGACTTTGAGCTGTTCTGTTTGAATCATTTTTGGTCAGGTGGTGCCTGTTACCTATGGGAGGAAGAGCCTAAGGTGTTTATCAGGGCGGAGCAACCTAGTCTCAGGGTTGTGACGCTATCTGTGGGGGCGGGGTTAGAGATGGAACATTGGCGCCTGTTTTGTGCTCTCTCAGATTTGCGTCCCCCCTGCTGCCTCCCACAAGCAAACTGGCCCCTCCTGTTGCTGGTTCCCAGGTGTGCGGGCCTATGTACACCCCAGGACCCAAGGGTCTCCCCAATGACCTCCCCTGTGTTGCTGGGAGTTTCTCCCAGCACCTTTTTAATTGGTGTTTTTAGGCTTTATTTCCTGCCGCTGGGGCCCTGGGTTGTGTGGTCAATCTCACTGCCTGTTCTTGCCCAGTTTATTTGCGCACAAATTTGGGTCCATTGTTAGCCAACCGCCCTGCGTGCTCTGCTTGTCTCCTCCCCACATCTGGGGTCTGCAAGCTCTGCACCACCGATGCTCCCCTGCAGTCCCGGGTATGCCAGCCACTGCCTTTTCCCGCTGCATTCCCTCTCCACTGACTCCGCCCCTTTTACTGGTCTAGTTGAATGGTTGTTGGACTTCCATAGTTCAATTTTCTGGGTTCTGGTTGTGTAATTGTCAGATGCATAATCTTTACAGTGCAGGAGATATCATGTCCCTCAGAGCATGGGCACTTGTCATGTAATGACCAGTGGGAGCATGTGGGGAGCTTGCAAAAGTTCAAGATCTGTCATTTTACAGGGGTCACGTGGAGGGCACCTGTACACTGTATGGACAACAGGAATAAGCTAAAAGACACCTATGTGGGTAGTAACACTCATCTCTTTCTCTCTGACTTCTTTCCCTAAATTCTAACATCTTCTTAAGTATTCTTATTTACATGACAGTAGGTTCATTTTCATAAGTTTAGCATGACATTGTCCCTTTTATTAATAGAATATAATTGGAAACATTTCTTATTCTAACAAAGCTTTGGTTCAAATGTCCTAGTTCAGACTGAAGTCCACAGAATTAAAAATAATCTCACTCTTTCTGAAGCTATTTTTGACCTGATGTTTAACTTGGTATTTCTTGGAGAACAGGGAATCACCCCAAACTAGGGTTTCTGCAGGTGAGGTGTGAGGTTGAAGCTTGGTAAATTCAAGAGGCTGTTAAAACTCCACTGTTATGTTAAATGGACAAACCTAAAACAGAGCAAACTATGTGGTGAATGTCATTTTCTCTTCACTTCAGTAACTGATCAGCAAATTACAGCAGCCATGTCCTAGGACATAGAATGCCCTTGTTTGTTTGAATGATGTGTGGACAACAACAACAACAAAAAAATAAAATAAAATATGAGTGTGGAGATATGTAAAAGTATGGCATCCTGGGAGATGCAATCCTGCCTGTGTTCAAGGACTCTCAGCTATTTTGCCCCTGTGCCTACATTGCTAGGGACTGACACCTGTTTACAAATTGCAGGAACTGAAGGAGATGCAAACTGGGTCATGACTGAAAGAAATTTAGATGTGGGTCTCTCCACTCTGAAGAAGACATTTGTGTTATGACTTAGAGGCCTTACTGTTCCTCACAATCAGGAATCTACACAGGTTCTTTTTGATTCTAGGCCCCTGAAATCTGTCTTTTTTAGACGGTTTCACTAAAAATGAAATTGCATTTTGCTTATTGCCAATTTTTATCTGGTCTTTTGAAGCATACCTAAGTGGTTTTGGAATCTTCTTACAAGTGTTAGGAACCAAAGAGTATCTACCACAGACACGAGGTCCATTAATTTGATTTTTAACCTTCATCATGGACCAATCTCTGAAGAAGAGCAGAAATCTCTCTTCATTGAGAAACTTTGCAGCCAAAACATAAAAGGACCTCCTTTTAAGGTTTTATGCAAAGTTTTGCCTTTCTTTGTCTAAAGTCACTTAGCAAAAACACATTTCTGTGGTTCCTTCTGTTGTAAAACCTCCCAGCCTTTGTATCAGGGATGTTGAGTTCTCTCTCACTGCCCTATTGCATTGTATTTAATAAAATCTTACCTTTATTTTTAACTGGTTTCATGCAAGTTTCTCTTTAACATAACCTCACTGTACTAGAAGATAATGACATCTTCCTCAAAGTGTCAACCCTGAACATATTTTCAAATTTTCCAACATTTTCTTTATCTTGTTAATTTAAAAATAAAAAGGTTTGCGTTCGTCTCCCTCTCTTCTGACTTGGTGTTCACAGGAGGAGACCACCTGAATTCCCAGATTCTTCTGGAGAACCAGGTGCATCAAAGCAGCCTTGGATCAGAATCCTTGAGGACTTGCCAGCATGAAAGGGCACATTTCCACAGCAACCTTAGCATCAACAGTGTTCTCATTCCACATATGTCAAGAAACAAGATCACAGGGACTATAAAAGATATTGTGGCATTAACCTCAACTACTCTAGTGAGCATGCAGGTCTCTGTGATGTCAGCCACCCACAGGCATGTCCTGAATGAGCCTCTCTCAAGCCCTCTTTGATGTACAGCTCAGGGCAGACATCATAGTCTTCATTCTTAGTGGGGTCTTTTTGTCTTTTTACAAATTCCACATGCCTGTCCTCAAATCCTGCCACTAGAATTATTAAATGGAAAATAAATCTCTTCTCTATTTCTATTCATTTTCTGCTCCCTATGGCCTCTGGTGTATTTGACTGAGATCCTTGAGGACCTGTCCACAGGCAGATTGTGTGTGAGCAGAGGTGAACACAGAGGGAAGTTATGGAGGATTGGGGTCTGCTCAGAGTCAGATGAGAAATTGTAAAGCCTGGTAGGTGAGAGGGTGTTAGGCATTCTCTGGTTTCCAGGGGCCCTAAAGGTGCCATGCAGGAGGCCTTATTTTGGAGGCTCAGAATTAAGCTGAATAATATCAGTGAGGGTCTGTTCTACCTCTTGCAGGAGGGGCCCCTGGAGCACCTGAAGTGAAGTGAGGGTGTCATGGTAAATAAAGGGCTTCAGGAAGGCACCTGTTGGCTAGATACCTCCTTTGTCTCACTAATTCTCTGTTGCCCAGGAAAATCCTCTTGCCTTGTAGGATCTACTCTTCTCAACTACCTGTAAAGCACTCATTGTTACTGGTGAAATTATAGAAGACACCCTTCCCCCTTTTTTTCTCCTTTGTTTAAAATGTTTCTATACCCAATGTGGCCTCACATATATTGGAATTTTAAGGTTTCATTTGAATTCTCCGTGACCATATATTAAAAACTGTTATTTCCTTCTGCCAATCTGTCTCTTTTATTTTGATGATTAACCAAGTCAACAAAATATTTAGAAGGTGGGAAGGACAGCACTACTATTATTTAGCTTTCACATTAGCCACGATTTTTGAGGCTGCTGGGTTTCAAGCAGGGAGTTTAGTGTGAAGACAAGTGCCTCACCCAGGTGACCAGTGAGTATGGTCGGACCAGCATGAATATGTTTCAGTTTCTGGATTTGTTCTGATAATCTAGAATTAAAGAATTGCCTGAAGAATTTAATGTGTGTTGTAAGAAAAAGAGAAGAGTTGTGAAAATACAAAGAGATTTGGCAAAATTCTGTAGGAATACCTCGAGATAAAAAATTTGGCTAGAATTGCAAATCTTAAGGCATCCTCAATTTCCCTTTGAATATTTGTTGTTAAGTATATACTTGGACATCAGCAATCATGTCCAGTTTGTCTCTCGTTTGTCTCTACTGCCATGGGCCCGGTTCCCCAGACAGTGACTGGTAGGTTTATAGTATGAATTCATAACACATTTATACAATCTACAAATGAACAAGGAATGAACTATAAAAATGTCTACTGGACACCCACACACTTATTTCTTATTGACTAGGGAAATACAGCAATACCACAAGGTCACCATGACAGTAGGGGCCCTTATCAACCAATTGTTGGTGCAGTCACATCAGGGCCTCTCTGGAGCATTCCTGCTCTAGGCAGTTTAGGAACTAAATTAAGTTAAATGTAGTATTTCAGTGGTAATGAAACTGAGCAGGTGCCCCTCTGGGAGACTTCCTGGTCCCAACGTCTCAACAATAGAAATGGGACTGGTGTCTTTCAGCTGCAACAAGCTCAGCAAATGTTAATTGAAACTATGGACATGTAAAAATACAACAAAATACCTCAATAAGCAGTAAGTATTGATAGCATAAACACTAATCTGACACATGGGTCAGGGTCACAGCATTGCTAGTTCTTCCTCAACCATCATAGATAAGATCATAACACACATGTTCAGTTACTTCCCAGAAATTAAGTTGCCCAGGAGAGATATGCTGTGAACACCATAGAATGAAACATTTTTATTACCAGATTCAAATGTATCTTCTAAATTTCTTGTAATAAGAAGTCAAAAGTTGATACACTTTGATTGACAAAGCAATGTCAATATTTTAACTGGTTTGGTAATAACTTATTTCTTATCTTTTTTTGTTGTTCACATTCAGTTGTCTCCATTTCACCACCACCACTTTCCCCCACCTCACCTACCCCCTCCTCCTACCCTCAATCATACCTCCTTTTGCTTTGTCCATGGGTCCTTTATTTATGTTCCTTGAAGACCATTTCCCTTCTTTTCATCCCCGCCCCTACATTATCTCTCTAGTCCCTCCACTCTAGTTACTGTCAGTTTGTTCTTTATTTCAATGTCTCTGGTTATATTTTTCTTGCTGTTTGTTTTGTTGATCAGGTTCCACTTATAGGTGAGGTCATATGGTATTCATCTTTCACAGCCTGGCTTATTCCACTTAGCACAATGCTCTCCAGTTCTATTCATGCTGTTGTGAAGGGTAGGAGCTCCTTCTTTCTTCCTAGTATGCAGTATTCCACTGTCTAAATGTACCACAGTTTTTGTGAAAAAACTAATAATGGATACAAACTTAAATATATGTGATGCCATACAAATCCTAGGGGACAACAAAGGCAGGGAAATCTCATATATTCCATGCAGCAATATTTCCACCAATATGTCCCCTAGAGCAAGGGACATAAGGAAAGAATAAACAAATGGGATCTCATCAAAATAAAAAACTTCCACATCACTTAAAAAAACATCAAAATGAAAAGGAAACCAACTGTATGGGAAAATATATTTGCCAGTGACATCTGGGACAGGGTTTTTTCTCCAAAATATACAGAGAACTCACAGGACTCCAGGAAGATAAGCAACCCAGTTAAAAAATGGGCAAAAGGCCCTGGCTGGTGTAGCTCAGTGGATTAAGCACAGGTCTGGGAAGCAAAGGGTCACTGGTTCAATTCCCAGTCAGGGCACATGCCTCGGTTGCAGGCCAGGTCCCCAGTAGGGAACATGAGAGGCAACCAAACATTGATGTTTAACTTCTATTCTTTCTCCTTCCCGCTCCCTCTCTCTAAAAATAAAGAAATAAAATATATTTTTTTAAATGGGCAAAGGACCTGAACAGACACTTCTCCAAGGAGGACATACAGAGGGTCCCTGAGACATGAAATGATGCTCAGCATCACTAGCCATCAGAGAGATGTTTGATGAAAAATTAGGTACTCAATTACTTTAATTAATGACTAGATGTACTAGAACTGAGCTTTCAGTTAGCCTTGTTAAACCAGCTTGAGAGCCCTGTCTCTGCTGTGAAAGGAGGCACAGTTGCCACCCCAGATGTACCTTTTAGGATATCGATTCTGATCTTGTCATTGGGAAACAGAAGGCTCAGAGAAAAAAAAATCTTTTCAACTCCCCTCTTAACTGCCTATGAAGTATTTAGGTGGAGCGCCAGCTCAAGGAGAAACATTCCCATGGAAATGCCAAGGATATATTTATTTTTCATTCATTTGCTATGGAATCTCCATGCAAATCATTCACATTTTGAAGCCTCAAACCACAATGATTTTTGTTCTTTATCTTCAGAATTCATACAAGTCTTAACTACCCAATCCTCTCATGTTTTTCAGTTCACAATATTCATTAGTATAATTGATTGTGTAAATTGTCTCCCATTATTTCGCCTCTATTGATTTGATTGTTAGATTAGCTAGAGAAATTGAAAGGTGAGAGAAAAAAATACTCCCACAGCTGGCTGTTATGATCTCGAGTTGAAGAATCAATGGGAAACAGACTGGGGTGGCTCAGTTTTTGGGCATTGTCCCACAGAGTAAAAACTGTCCCTGGGTTGATTAGAGGCCAGGGCACATGGCTGTGTTGCAGGTTTGGTCTCATGTCAGGGTCCACATAGGATGCAACCCATCGATGTTTCTCTCCCTCTCTTTCTCCATCCTTTTCCTTTCTATAAACAAACAAACAAACACACAAATAAATAAATAAACAAAAATACACATATACAAATTTTAAAAAAGAATAAAAGTTAAAAGGAAACCAACCTGGCAGCTGCGAGTAAAATGGTGAAATCTTCTCAGGAAAACAGGCTGCACGAGATATACTCACAATAAGAAAGTGATGCAGCCCGCTAAGCAGAAGATGGATAGGTCTGTTTTCTGCTCTTACATTAACTTATCCAACACAGTCCCATAACTGAATTCAGAACAGTGTGTTGTCTACAAGCAGGAAGACCTCTGGACCTTAGTAACCATAACCCCTAAATGGAATGGTGGTAGGGGAGAAACCACTCAGATTTCAAAAATAATAAAAATAGTAAAACGGATGTGAGAAACCAATCCTCTGAGGCTAAAGTCTCTCATCCCCAGTCTCCTTGTTACTACTCTGGCAGATAGACAATAAATAAAAAGACTTCACTTGCAAGTACTTATACCAATGTAAAGATTTTAATACAATAGGTATCAATTTATCATGACCAAAGTAGAAATCCTTTGACCTCTAATTTTGGCATGCAAAATATATTTTTAAAAGACAGTTCTAAAACTGAACTGAATAAATGACAAGAATACCTTTATTGTAAGTTAGAAGCTTCTAGGAGAAGTACAGATGAATCCTCTCTTTACAAAGAATAATAATAACTTCTAGGAACTGTTTCTGAACTAAAAAAGGCTCCTGTAGTTAATAAATGCTAGCATCTCATTCCTCCTCCTTCTACAGTTCCTTCCCTAACTCCTTTGATCTCTTAGGTTTTTGTTTTGTCTGGAATTTCCATCTATCTTTCTCCTTTAATCTTTTTAATCTCCTTTATATCATCTCCACTACCATTTCCTAATGAACTTTGACAAAATGATAACAGAAGTTTGGAAAAAAATAATCCAGAATTTCTAGCAATATCCTTCAGGAAAAAAGAAAAAAAAACAGTTTTAATCAGAACGAGGGATTATATATATATTCCTAATACTGAAAAAGAATATAAAAATCTACCTAAAATTTTCAAAGATTTTCTCCAGAACTCTGATGGGCTTGAAAAAATTCTCATTTACCTGTTGGGACACAAGATCATGGCTATTCTGACCTTCTCTAGTGAATGCACCTACGGGTTCCTAGGAGGGAAGCTACAGATTTACCAAATAAGGTCCACTGAGAAACTACTGTACAGAAGTCTGTTCACTTTAGAAAGGGATTGTAGAAGCCCTGGCTGGCATAACTCAGTGGATTGTGTGTCGGACTGCAAACCACAGGGTTGCCTATGAACTCCCATTCATGGACCAGGTATGGGTTGCAGGCCAGGTCTCCAGTAGGGAGTGCATGAGAAGCAACCACACATAGAAGTTTCTCTACTTCTCTCCTTTCTTCCCCCTCTGACTAAAAATAAGTAAATAGATTCTTTTAAAAATTATTAATAAACTTTATAAGGACTGACAAAGTAGTGATACTCATCTCACAAGTGCACTCCTAGGCAATGATGAGGACTTGAAAGACCATGACTTTTTTTGTCTAATGAAAGAGACATCAACTAAAGATACTTGCCACCATTGTAGGAAAGAACATAGACAGGGGCCCAATAGCCAGAGCACACCTGCCCCTCTCTCTGATGCTTGCCTCTATGGTTTGCTATCAAATGTACTTTGAGGATGAGAAGTTGTTGATATCAGAGAAAGTCAGCTATCCCAAGACATCAAAAACAATTGTATCTACAAATTGATGCTGAACATCATATGTTTGTTTCTCTTTACCTGTTAATATTAGTCATAATAATTACTATAGTTGTTCTTTGGGCTTTTCTTAAACACTATGCATATAACACAGCTGTTAATTATTTATAAAGATGTATATGATAACTTTTATATTATAAAATACTCTTTTATGATTTTTCCTTTGAGCCAAGTTAGCAAGAATCTGGGAATATCCCTTTGCAAGTGAAATGGGGAAATTAAAAAATATGGCTGAACAAACTGGGAGAGCAATTTACAGCCAGATACCAAGGCCACCAGGGTGAAAAGACCTGAGTGCCTGGCAATGAACAAAACAAGTGCAGGAACTTGCTTTCAAGGTGGTCTTTCCACCCTTGGCATATAACTGGTCATGTAATTTAGACATTCTGCCCTGGTACTGACCAATTATTGGAGACCACAACCCTGAAAGGGCACACCTGAAAAAGCTGATGAAAATTGTATTGAGATCTTTCCTGAGATCTCACCTGAAATTTTTACCTTTCAAAACCAGTAGACTTCTGGCCAAGATGGAGGCATAGATGGAAGCACTGTCCCTCCTTGCACAACCAAAATTAAAGACAACAAATATTTACAAACAATAATACAACCAAAAGAGAAAATTGAAAGTGGAAGTCTAACAACCATTCAACCAGACTGGTAAGAGGGGCAGACTCGGCGGTCAGCAGAGAGGGAACATGGCAGGAAAAGGCAGCGTCTGCCAGACCGGGAGTGCAGACAGTGGCGTCGCCCTGTTCACAGACCCCAGACACTGGGAGGAAACAGGCAGGTGACACATTCAAGCACCAATAAACTAGTCAAGAACTGGCAATGAGACAGACAGTGCAGCCCAGGGCCTCAGAGATGGGAAATAAAGCCTAAAAACACCAATTGAAAAGGTACTGCAAGAGACTCCCAGCCTTACACAAGAGGTCGTTGGGGAGACCCACAAGGTCCCAGAGCATGCACAGGCCCGCCCACCTGGGAACCAGTGCCGGGAGGCCCAGTTTTCGTGGGGGAAGTAGCAGAGGGGACACAAATCTGAGAGAGCACGGAACAAGCACCATTGTTCCCTCTCTGACCCCGCCCCCACAGACAGCATCACAACCCTGCGACTAGGTTGCCCTGCCCTGGTAAACACCTAAGGCTCCACCCCTCATA
>PVKM010039098.1:0-13873 GCA_004027735.1 Carollia perspicillata | reverse complement strand
TCTTCTACCACCCTCTCCCCAGCGCCGCCCTATGGGGGTATCACACCCTACAGCATGTACACACAGCACCGTGTGTGTGTGCTTTTACTTCAGCAGTTTCCTGATACAAGCAGAAGGAGAGAGAACAGAACAACAAATAAGATGTGCTTACTTCTTGGCTTCAGCGCTTATCAATACTTGGCCGATCTTGTTTCATTTACACTTCCATCAACAATCCCTGCCCCCTGTCCTCCCTCCCCAAGCCGGATTATTTTGAAGTAAATGCCAAGCATCTCATCATTTTACCTATAAATAATTCAGCATGTCTCTAAAAGACAAGGACATTTAAAAAGCCAAACCGTAACAGTATCACCACACCTAAAAATAAAAAGTTTCTTAACATCATCGAATGTGTGCTATATTGTCTATAATTTTGTTTCAGTTTATTTAATCTGGATTCAAATAAGGTTCATATACTGAGATTCTTTGATATGTACTTTACATTTATTTATAAGTTTCTTCTCCATTTCTAATATTTCCCTTGCAATTTTTTTAAATTGTTGTGGAAGGAACTGGGTTGGTTGTCTTATAGAGTTTCCACAATCTGGGTTTTGCTCACTGTACCCCACTGGAATGATTTAACACATTCCTCTGCCCCTTGTATTCTTTCTATTTTTGACTATTTTTTACAAATTTAAATATAGTTGGCATACAATATTGTATTAGTTATATTAGTTTCAGGTGTACAATACAGAGATTCGACATTTTTATGCCTTACAATGTGATCTTGTCCCTTGTGTTTGATACACAGCTAATTCGATCTGCAGTCGTGATCTGATTCAAGTTCTAACTGAGAGGTGGGGTGGGAAGACTACTTCACACAGTGTCTGAACTTCCCTCAGGCCTGACTGCCTCCTTTTGTGATACATTAGCCTTTGGTGGCATTTGCCTAGACCCAACAATTCTCTAGAGACTTCAAAGTGACACTCTATTATTTATTTTTGATTTATTAGCTGGAATAACTCTACAAAGAGAAACTCCCCCTGAGGTACCAATCATAAAAGAAAGGCAGAAATGATACCTGATTCTTTCCCTTTATTTACCAGTTTTCAAAGTGAAGAGGTAGTTCCCCAACATTTCCCAAACACGACAAGTGGGTTTTTATTTTTCACGTATAATTATGAACTCGTAGATTTAAATGTATTTGACATGTTTCAATCCACTGCAGTTTATGTCTTTACTGACACGAGCTCGCAGAGGGCTCACTCAGGACGGCCCCTGAGCTCTTCTGACCGAGTCCTGGAAGCCTCTGACAAGGTCCGTGCTTTCTGGTGTGACGAAGTGTTCCAGGCTCAGCCTGTGCATTTCTTGCCTTAGACCTAAAACCAGTCATTTCTCCAAAGGCTCATTATTCCGTTTAGTGGCACATGGTATTCAGAGGTACGTAATATTTTTAAGCATGACTACATATGACAGAAAAATCTATACAGTTTTATAGGTTTAGCATAAAAATCTACATATTTATGAAACAGTTGTGTTTGGAATTCTTATTAACTCTAAAGAAAGCAATAAAAGTCTGCTTTTTACTTAAAGTGCTAAGTGAAGACTTAATTTATAAACAAACAAACAAACACAAATAAGTAAATATCCACCCATCCATTCATCCATCCTTAAAAGCGCCCTCATCTCTAAATTCTCTTCCCCCGCAGATCTGAAAACACTCCCGGCCCTGCATCTCAGACCATGTGACCATGACCACCGCTTTCCCACGTTATTGAATGCTGCTTATTTTTTGGTTAATGAACTGTTTTCTTTAGTCTATCATTTTTTAAACAAAGCCATTGACTGTTACTACCCATTCATTTTTTAATCCACTATCTACATCACATAAAACCTTAAAAATAATTCAAAATTTAACATGTTTTGGACCTTTGATGTAGTTGTCACATGCTGGCGTAAGCTGGCAGCCGATACACTTTTCTCATGGGCCCTTCTTCAGCCGGTGCTGAAAGCGTGTGCACTGCTGGGCAATGCACGGATGGAGGATGAGGCACGGAGGCCCAGGGTTGTGCGAATGGCAACAAGCTGAACGGGGATGACTTTTTTCCTCCAGGCAATTAGAAATAAAACCTTTTACAATGCAGGAGAGAGACAGTTCGATCTGTGTTTTAAAGTTACGCCATGTACGGGTTCGTGAAACTGTTCTGTGGCTACCCAGCAGGAAGAGACGTACAAAAAAGGACAGGTAGAAGAGTTACATTGGCTTTTTAAAAAGCCATCAGAACAAGGAAGCAAGTCAGTGGCTGCAGGTCTGGCAATGAGTCACCTTCTCCTCCAGGTCTTCACTGATAACGCTCACCTGAGGACAGGAATCCTCCCGTATCTAAGAGGACCTTCAGTTCACAAAGATAAGCACAGCACTATCTGCCTTCAAGGAGGCCATTAAGATGAACCATGAGACAGCGTCTGATTTAGAAAAACCCCACCTAGTTTTTACCGCACAATAGTTACTAGGCTCACCACTTGAACCTCTACAGCAGTCTCACCCCTTTAACCTGCTAGCACAGCTGCTGCCCCCAGACACCTGGAGTAAGAGCCACCATGTGCTAAGAGACGAGTGGGAAAACTAGCATAGAGGACAGACCAACAAGAGTAAGGGTAGAACAGAAATATTTCCTAAAAGAAAACACCACAGTAAATAGATTTCCATACCTACTTCCAATTAATAGCAATGGAATCAGCACAGTTCATTTCTAATTACCATCTATGCTGATTAGGATACCCTCATAATCCGTCTTAGTTCCCTATGGGCAATGCCTTCGGACTCTGGGTGCGAGAGCTCTGGGTCCGGATTCCCTCTCTGAGAAGGGGAGGTGCTCTTCCTCACCGCTAGGAAGTCAGGCGGCAGCCAGAGGGGAAAGAAAATTCCATTCCTGCTCTGCCGTCCAGCCTTTTCTCAATTCCTCCGGCTCCCACTTTTTCTACAGCCGTGACTCCACTACATCCAAACCTCAGTTTTCCAGGTGACTAAAACAGTTCGCAGAAGAAAATTGGTATCTGTCCAGATATGAAACTCAGGGCTGATGACAAAGACTATTTAATAGTCTTGTCAATAGTACTTAATAGCCTTAATAGTACTTAAAAGCTCTTCTGTGGACACCCTCTAAAATCCCAGTAGTTCACATTATAATTTGCTGGGTGCCAATCTACCTTACAGTATAAGGGTACAAGTACCGGTCCCTGTTTATTCTTCGGAAATGTTGCGTGGTAGGTAACGAGGCCTTTCTCTATCATTCGACAATGAAAGTGATCCCACGCTCCCACTTTGGTCCTTGACAGAATTCCATGAGGGCATCAGGGCAGGAATTATGTTCTTTCCTGACAAATGTGGCTTGCTAGTGCGACGGAAGGGAAGAATCAAAATGATTTAAAATACCAATTTTTTTTAATTTGTTGAGTAATTTACAAAACTTCAGTCAAGAAAAACAAATGTTTAAGAAAGGTAAAGTAATATCAAATGTTACAGAATGAAGAGCCAATGCACCATGCAGGGTTTATTCTCTTGTTTGCATCTTCTGCATGCTTTTTACACAAAAACAACAATTTATTCTTAGGTGAACCTGCCATCTGGTCTCTGGGACACAGCATTTCTCTCTGTGCCATCCTTGCAAAAAAAAAGGCAGTTGAAGCACCGGCCTACCCCAATTTGTGGCTTTCAGCCAGATTCTTACCCAGATCGTTACGTGTTCGAAGCCTGGTAAGCGCGGTAGCACTGACGGTGACAGATAAGGGGCTCTTTCCCAGCATCCCAGTCCGCGGGTCACTATATTTTGATATGGCATTTAAACTTCATTTTAAAATGAATCTGCATCCATTGCTCCTACCTGAAAATAAATCACTAATCACAATATATTTATACATGGTTTTGGTGAATGTTTGAAGGCCTTGTTGAAAAGCTGGCAATGTATGTATTTTTTTGTAAACAGAAGAGAGAAAGAAAAAAAGCTCCTCATCCCTCCCACAGGCAAAGTCACTGCTTGGGCATGTCTGTGAATAGTGAGCGACCAGTGACCCATGTGACTTTAGAAAAAGAACCACCTCAGCCTGAGGGCCAGTGTGTTGAATCTGCCCGGAACTCAACGTTTGGTGGGGTCGGTGTGGACAGAGGTATGACAAGTTTATGCTTTGCAGCAGCGGCTCAGCCATGCCGATGTTGGCCTACAGAAACAAAAGGAATTTTATGTGACTGGCACGTGAGTTAATCCACCGAGCAAAGCCTGGATAGAGGCTTGGCAAGCCCCAAACTGTGGAAACCAGAATATGAATTCTACTACCTCTCCAGTCATGGGCCCCCGGACCAATTAGTTACAAAATAATCTATGATTTTGTCCAAGAACAGATTTTGCAAGGTTTGTGAATTATTCCAGAAGAATGTCTCTTCAAAATCGGACAAATACGTAAAATGTCCTAGCTAGCATTATGTGCAGCCATTAAGTGAAATTATTTCCTATGTAATTCATTTCGTCTCTCTGCCCCACCCTAGCCCTTACAAATAGATCCCAGCCATACTTGTGGGGGCTGTGTGTGTGCTTGAGGAGGCAGGAGGCCACTTTTCCTCATTTCCTCCCTTCACACTTTGATCACTTCTTTTGGAGGAAAATGTAGCATTTTTTCGCCATGGCTCACGACAGGCCAGGTGTCCCAGGATCCTGGCTTTGGTCTTGTTTTGGGTGTGTGGATGTAAGGAGCAGGGTTTGAGAAATTAATTCTGGGAATGAGGCATGTGGAACCTATTTTCGTTTTGATTTTTTTTCACAACTAACGTCTGAGTTTGCCAGGCTTCCCAAGTTTAGACACGACCATCTGCAGAAGCACAGCCCTGCATAAGTGGTGGTCTACTGTCTGCAAGGAAGCTCCGTTTGGCTCAGATTTACCCCAAACCTATTTTGAAGCTGAACTTTTAAAAGTCCTTCCTGACTTGAGTTACCTCCCTTATGTTACTCCCTTAAGGAATCTGTATGTGACTGGAAATTTCACCTTCGATATAAAACGGGAATGTCCAACCTTTTTCAACCCATGACACACATGAACTAATTACAAAAATTCTGCAATGCACAAAAAAATATTTTTGCAGATATGGCAAAAAAAAAACCCCAAAACCAAGTATAATTTTGATTCATTCACACTGGACAGCTATTGTTGTGTTGGCTATTTTCATTTTTTTAATTTGACAATCTAAGGGAAAAGAGGTTAGTACCCCTTGACTAAGTAGGTATTGCATATTTTAAAAATTCTTGCAGCACACTGGTTGAAAATGGCTGATATAAAATATTCTGAAAATTCCACCTATTCTGTGCCGACACAATCCATTCACACATCTCACACTGGCAGCTGACAACTACACCTATATATAGGGATGGCTGTCTTCTCTCTTGTAACAATGTCTGCTTTCAACATGTTCCTCCATCACGGGGAAAAATAATCTACCTTTCACCCAGTTTCAAATAAGTGAAAACAAAGGACAGACTGAAAAAGAAGTACAAATAATAACGGTATTTTTCTTTCACCTGAAAACTTATTTCTTGACCTTGGGCACCCAAGGATTTCTGTAACCCTTACAGTAATCTATAACCCAAATTGTTTCTTGAGTAACATTTGAAAATACCGGTGTTTCACAGGAAGCCATGTCTTGCTGACGGGCGCTACAGGTCCTTTTCAAGTGTCTCAGAAGCCCCCTTTTCCTACCAATCACTGAATTTACACTTGGTCCAGGTGAAGACCTCACCTTTAATTCCCATCTCGCAGGGCCATCTTTGGTTCAAGTTGTTAGGATTCTCAAGGTTGGCCTGTTCTTACAGGGAGACGCATGATTTAAAACACACTCATAACCACAGCTTTTTAGGCAGAATTTTGCCATTCTAGCGGAAATAGCCATGCTGCACACACTTCTAAGTAGTCACAAATATTATGATGAAGCATTTAGAAAGAGATTTAGCCAATCGTTGGTATAATAGTTCCTTGTCTCACAAGTGACCTCTTTCTAAAATAACCTGCAAATATTTTGAACAAAAAATTACATTCATGCCCACAGATTAAATACTGAACTGAAGAAAGAAACCCCAAAGTTGTCCTCAAAGACCACATCTGCACTAGAATATACGGCGCCAACCTGGGAGGGGGTGCTGAGCTCAGTCGCACAGCCGACATTGCCTTAAATGTGCCGAGTTTTCCCCTGAAAAGCCCTGCAACCACACGAACAGATTCCGCCTGAATGCCTCCTCCTGGCTCCCCCTAACAAAAGGCTGGTGCGAACCCCCCTGTGGTTGTCCCCAGTAATGAACTGGGCATCCGTAGGGAGTGCCGTGTCAATGTGTCCCCTGAACCAGAAACTTCCCTGCCTTTCAGCTGTGCATAATTCATTCTCTAGACTCAATACTGCCAGGGGTAGGATTTAAACATTTCACCAAGGAAAGAATATGGCCAGATAATTCTCCATTCATCACTTTCTCTTTATTGGTGACCTGCAATGTGGGGGCAGGGAGACTGAGCAGGGAGACCGGGATGGGGCAAAGTGGAAGTCAGAGGGTGCGTATCTGTGAAAGATAAACCTTGACCAGATGAAATCTCCCTGGAGAGACATAGAAACTGTACTGCGTTTCATTGAAAATTGGGCACGAAGGCTTTCGCTGACCTCGTGGGAACACTGGTGCATGCACGGAGCCTGCAGCTGGTGGCGGGTGTAGGAATTGGAGAAGTCACTTGCTGTCTTCAGGCAGTAGAGGCACAGGGGTCGCTCAGGGCAGACCCACATCTGTTTTCTCTTTACAGGGCCTACGACTCTGTTATGGGTCTAGACAGACAGTGCAAGACCAACTCCCCGGGCGCTGCCCTCCCCAGAGAGCTGCCACAGCCAGGGGATGAAGGGGCCAGGGGACGGGCCCCTAGGTAGCAGAGGTCTGAGTGCAGTACCGACGGCAGACAAGGCCAGCAGAGAACCACCAGTACATGCCCACAGGTATAGAATACATGCATTTTATTAAAACACAGGTACTGAAATTAGGCTATGTTTCACTCAGAATTAGACTATTCGCATATTTAGATCTAGTGAGGAAAACCAACGTGAAGGACTTTAGTACTAAGCTGCGTAGAGGAACGCTGGAAAGAACATGAGTGGCGTGAGTTGCATCAGAGGGCAGAGCTGCCTGCCCTTTGCTCCAGGCTGTTCTAGGGAGCCTGCCATCGCAACGACCATTGTGCTCTTCGTTTCCGTTCACTGCTTAATGACGATGCTTTTATTATGGCAGAACATTCCACTTCAGTCTGAAGTCGGAAGTCCTAGCCCCAGCGAGTAACTGCCACCTCCCCAAGGGAATGAACAGAAAATAATGCTCTTTTCCAGGGTGCCCATCTCTTCTGCCATTAACGGTGACTCTCTAAAATGTTACTCTCTTCCTTGCCACATCACCAAGTATTCCAACTACTATTTTTCTAAATGGAGTATGATTGAAACACACAGCTTTCTCTAACTGCCTGCGAAAGGAGGTTCCGTAACCAGCCTTAAAAACCTTCCCCCATTTTAATAGTTGGACACTATCGGTGTTAACCCATCAGTTACTATTCAGCACGTGAGTGGCTCCTTAACTTCACTACCCACAACGTTGTAAGTACATGCGACAGAAATGCAGCTTCAAACAGCATATGTAGGTTTTGGTTTTTTAAAACTCAGAAGTAACAAGTCAACAGCTATGGCCCTGAAATGACTTGGAAACTTGGCGCTTATCCAAGGAATGGAGAAATTTTGGAATTCTAAAAAAAGTTCTTTGTGGCATTCATAGTGTTCAGTGATATGAATGAAACTCTGCTGCACAGGATAAAAGAGTAAAAGGCCAGGGCCATGAACACACGAACACACACAAAATGGGCATACGTTTCTTGGTATGGTCAAAAATGCAGCAGATTACAGCTGATTATATTTGCCTAAATGCCCATTGTTTCAAACAGCGAGTGGCTTGGTCTCCATGCTCTGAAAATGATTTCAGTGACCCAGAGCTCATTCCCATGCCACAGGGCTTGGCTGGTCTCCTCGGGCACCAACTTGGCTCCCAGTACATCTACTTCTTGACCATACGCCTTCTGTTTACTTTCCCAGCCCTGCTCGGCCCTGTTCCCTCTCACCCTGACCTTAGCTCTCTCCCAGGACCCCAAGTCATTTCCAGTCAGGCCCTGAGCCTCCCCCGGACCTCCCCCATGACCCCGGGTCAATGTCTCAGGGCAGGAGTGCTGCCGCCGCCACGATGCGTGCTCACACTCAGCAGTCAGCCCGCCAGGCATAAAACTGGGCGCATGCAATACAGCGGAAGCGTGGCAGCTGAATGAGCGTGCCAGCACTAGGCCACATTGGAAGGTGGGCAATTTTGTCGAGAGTGCTCCCCTCCTCCTGGTTCTGGGCTATTTTGTGCTCTTGGCAGTACTGGTTCATCCTCAGGTACTTAGCACCTTCAGTGGTCTACCTTTTCTAAACCTTCTCACTAAAAAAAAAACAAAAACAAATGAAGGACGACAGCGTCAAGGTTAATCCTTAGTTCCCAGCACTTGGCACCAGTGACTGCATCTCAGGCTTCGGGTTGGGCTCACACATTAACTCCTGAGCAAGTGTTCCCTGCGCACCCTGTGAAGCGGTCCCTTCCAGTTACTCCCACATCCCCTGTGGGAGATACTAACACAATCTGTAACTATCTTGTTCATCGTCCGTCTGCTACTCCTGCCCCCAGAATGTAAGCTCTATGAAGGCAGGTATTTTACAGAACACGCTTTGTTTACTGCCGTTTCTTCTGTGTCCAGAGCAGTGCCTGGCATGTCTGCGGGCACAATAAATAAGCGCTGCTGAAGGGATGCATGTGTGGCAGAGTTCTGTGGGGAGGGAGAATACACAGGGTCCCTGAAATCCTACCATGTAAGCAACTGCCAGCATGTGTTTCTAGTGCTGTGTGAGAGAGTTAGGAGAAGATAAATCGGGGTTGAGTGAATGAAAAGGACTTTGTCACCTATAACTAAAAAAAAAAAGGAGAGCAATATGCATTCTCTATGTCTCCAACACTGATGTGCAGATCTCCCTGCTGTATTTCAGCTTTATGAGAGCTCTCACCTAGGAGTCGGGGCACTGGCTTCTAGTTCCAGGGCTACCATCAACCCAGCTGGGTACCCGTGGGCATCTCCTTTTCTTCATAGGCGTAAGTGGTTAACGTGCATTTTCTCATTCAGTCTCCACGACAATGCTAAGTGACATCCACTGCTTTTCTGCCACTACGCAGGAAAAGATGGAGATACCTGCCCAGTCACAACTATTAAGTGGGAGAGCTGGCACTTGGACCGGGGCTGATGCTGGGGTTCTTGCTTTCAACCACCTCCCTTTCTGCTCTTGGTCTTCATTGTGTCACGAAAGTAAATGGGAAGAAAAAGGAACTCCAAATGAGGACACAACTGTGGTCTTCAATAAAAACATTTTCTTTTTTTAGTTCTACCATGGCCTCATTTCACATTTTCACTTTAACCAAGATGAATTTTTTTAAACATAAGTTTTCCTGAAGAAGAGCCCAAAATGTAGAGATTTGGGTGACTAGTTACTCAGTCTATTGCTGGGAATCATTTTTGGCTCATAAACATGCCAGCTGCAACATATACGCCATGCTAATATTTTAGGAATTGCCACATTTTACATTTCCAGTTACTACATATTTTGGACTTTAGCCTCTCAATTTGCTGATTGTGGTACGTTAGTCAAAATGGACAGAGATCAAGTTCATTACTCCTTACAATTTTTTCAACACCAAGTAAAGACTTCAGATTGGTATCTTGGCTCTGTGTTTAGAAAAATGTATTTCTTAAAGAGAAAATCTTCTGGTACCTCCCTCTTAGAGACTGGTGTCCAGCCAAAGGTCTGTCTTTACGTTATGGTAAAACTCACTTTTAAACTCATGAGAACATTTTGAAATGGAAATGGAAATTGGAGTACCAATAAAATTAAGCCTAAAAGGATGAGGGAAGTGCAGGCTAGTGTGAAAATCCATTCCAGTGAATTTGGCTCCAAAATGGGCAATGTACTTCCATATTGCCCTTCCTCCCGCCCCGGCTCCCGCCCCGGCTCCCGCCCCGGCTCCTGCCCCGGCCCCTGCCCCAGCCCCCGCCACCAAGCCCTGTCGGTGTCACCTACTCTTAACTCTTTCCATAGCAGACTGACACAAAAACCAAAATGGCCAATTTCAAATTATAACAGTGTAACATTCGACTTCTTAAGTATTAACTTCAGTTGACAAGGTACTGATCAGCTTCTCCATCCAGCTGACACCCCAACCCCACAGACAGCATCCTGCAAATTGCATACGAGGCTGCACACCGTGAGAACGGGAAACGGACATGTCCGTTGTAGCTGCAGCTGAGCTGGGGTTAGTAATGTTCAGCCAAAATGGTGCAGCAGTGGGGAAATGTTATCTAAACTGGGCGCACTACTGCATCACCAGCTCCCCAGGCCATTGTCCCAAAAACTTCCTTTCCCAGCTGAAATGATTCATTTAAGTCAGAGAAGGGATGCCCCTATTTTCCTATAATTCCACCCCACGGCAGAGCTCATCCTCCTACCCCCTTCCCTGGTTTCCTGGTACTCCTGTTTTGGCCACCAGATACCAGTCCTGTGTCCCTTGTATACTGAATTAGAAGAAGAGCCCTTTCTTACGTTTTTTGTTGTTGTTGTTGTTTGGTTGGGTGTTTTTTAAACCAGTAGGCTCACCTACCATTTACTTACTGGAATGAAAAAGGGACTGATAGACATCAGAAGTTTACATCAGCGGTGCTCAACAGCCCCTGACAAAAATCAATTTACACACACACACACACACGCAGTACCTCTCTGCTCTCTTAGCTACTGCCTGTGGTAAGTCAAAACTGAACACATTTCTAGCATCCATGCAATAACACTGTAATTCTCAAAGGGAAGTGCAAAAACTGCGCATTCAAGTGAAGAGTGGATAAGAATTGAGCTATGTGCCAACTGAGCCAGGTGCACAAATAACACGGGGGCAGATGCATGGTAAGACCCTTGGGTTTGGGAAAGAGAGGAAGCATAGGGGTTTCTTAAAGTGAAGCCTTTTTCCTTGATTCTGCGGTTCTATGGTGTGAAGACTTAGAGGAGCAAAGGACTATGCAATATACTCTTGTAGTTTACTGAATTTAGAATGTTTTGTTAAACTTGGGGTATTTAAAGATAGAAAAATAACAACTGATCAATGAGCAGTCACAAACAATTAAGGGAAAGAAAGTTATTTACGAGAAGACCTTATAAACTATTTGACTAACTAACTAGAGACAAAGAAGTCTTCGGAAGGGTGAGTGGATGAAGCTAGCTCCAGAGTAGATGCGTGTGTTAAAAATTACCCAGTAGGTGAGCAATCTGGTAAAATTTGGTAAAGCGCCTCACTACCCTGCCCTGCCATGTAGTTTCTAGGTTCCTAGAATTAATCTGGCTTAGAGATTTTTAAAACATTGAAAAATTAGATTTTTAATTCAGCACCTGAGCATAATTATAACTTTTTTTTGGTTCCTCAGACTTAAACCAATGTCTCAAGACCTATTTCACTTTATTTCAAATTTAGCTGTTCTCACAATTAATGTAATAATAAGCATGATAAACAATATCATAAGAAGTGACTCATATTTTTATGTGTGTATATAACTAAGGACTTGTTTTATTTTTTTAAAAGATTTTATTTATTTACTTTTAGAGAGGGAGGAAGAGAGGAAGAAAGAGGGAGAAAAACATGGACGTGCAAGAGATGTATCGATCGGCTGCATCTTACAAGCCCCCAACTGGGGGCCTGGCCCGCAACCCGGGCATGTGCCTTGACTGGGAATAGAACCTGAGACCTTTTGGTTTGGAGGCCGGCATGCAGTCCACTGAGCTACACCAGCAAGGGCAGGATTCTTATTTTAAATTAAGGATAAAATACCTCAGAATACTTTGATGAAGCAAAGAAAACAAACTCAAGGTAGGATGTTAGTAAGAAACCTATTTATTGTCTTTTAAAATAAAATGTAAAAGTGCTGCTTATTTTTCAAAATATTTTTATATAAAAACCAGTACATTTCCACTATAGACAAAGTAGAAAACAAAGATAAAAATAAAATTAAAGACCTTGTGTGTGTGTGTGTGTGTGTGTGCAGCATGTGTATGAATTTTATACATATATACTTACACATAAAAGTGGGTTTATAAACACACAGGGTTCAACAGTGTTCCTCAGAATTTTTGTTTCCGTGAAACCTCAAATGTGCTTTTATTAGGAAATTGGGTCTTTGGAGATGTAATTAGCTAAGATGGGGTCCTACTAGATTAGGGCCCTAAATCCAATGACTGCTGTCCTTACAAAAAGGCCATGTGAAGAAAGCAAGTCAAAGACACAGAAAGAAGGCCATGAGATAACAGAGGCAGAGACTGGGCTGATGTAACTACCAGCCAAGGAATGAGTGGGGCCAGCAGAGGTGGGGGGAAGCTAAGCACGACCCCCCACAGCCCTTGGGGGAAGCACAGCCCTGCTGGCGCCTAGCCTCCCTGGCTGCGAGGACAGTCTGCAGTCCTAGGGTGCCAACACAATACACCCCCACTTTCGTACTATGCTTGTTTCTCTTAACACATTGTGAATGTGTTCCACATCTTTTTCACGTGTGATATTTGCACCACATTTTGCTGTGTAGGTGTACTGCAGTACACCCGATTCCAGAATTTTATGTTAACCTGCTTATTTGTAAGAACTACTGGTTTGATCATTTCTCCTCTTTTTCAGTTAGTTATTTTTTCAAGACAACAGAAGTGGTGGTCATTTAAATGCTAACAATGACCAAACCATACTGGCTCACATAAAAAGACATGGGCATTTTTCCATGTCCTATCTAGTTCTTCAGGTGACTCCGAGGGGAGGTTTACTTGAGCGCTAGTTAGAGTCCTGGAAGCCCAATGGGCAGCAGCATTGGTCCTGGGCTCCCTTGTTAATAGAGAAGGAAACAAGCAATCATCTTTAAAAAAAAAAAAAAGTCATGTCCTTGGCCATCGTAAACTAAGGGAATCACAGGATGTCCTGTCTAACAGTATTTGGCTTCCTTTCACGGAACAACCTCAATTAAACCAAAAACAACACTGTTAACTGATACTTTAGTGGCTGTGACTTGCTCAGTCCCAACTAGAACGCAGAAAGTAATCATCTATAACGGAGATAGCAAGAGATTACTGCCATCGTGGAAGCAGTAACTCATCTGAAATTTGACCTGAAGGTTTTGCAATAAACTAAATGATAGATGAAGTAAGTTACACTCATAAAACCTACTTGCAGGCCTAGGGCACTTGTGAAATCATAAGTGATCTCATATTTTATAATATCTTTGGATTTTGAAACATGTGTGGCTAAGAAATCTGGATTTTAGCTGGAAAGTTTCTAGAAGCCAAGCATTCCCACCCTTTCAAAATCACACAGTTCCTCAGTAGACCTTTCGGGTAATCCCCTGGCCTTCCAGAGCTTTTGCTTTTGCTTCTCAGTTCCTAAATTCTACTTAAGGCAATTTCTCCTTAGGGGTTAGAGAAGTCAGGAGTCAAACTGGCAACGACAAAACTGCCACATCAGATTGAATGACTGGAGCAGGAATGAGGTGGGGGATGTTCACCTCAGAATTTAAAACAGAGAGAGAGAGAGGGAGGGAGGGAAGGAGGGAGGGAGGGAGGGAGGGAGGGTATCTAATGCTTTAATTGTCAAGGGCAAGATTCAGAAAACATGAAAATGGTTCCTGGCTACTTTAAAAAAGAGCATTTCTATACACTTTTTCCTCAAAATGTAACAGTGGAAAATGTGATCTA
>PVKM010039097.1:0-13895 GCA_004027735.1 Carollia perspicillata | reverse complement strand
GGGTTGCAGGGATGTGCCAGCCCACAGGGCTGGCTGGAATGGACAGTGGGGGAGGACCAGACAGAAGTATTTTTCTGATGATAGCCTTTATTTCTTATTGTTAAAGACACTGGAGCCCTGGCTGGTGTAGCTCAGTGGGTTGAGCACCTGTGAACCGAACAACCGCAGTTCGATTCCCAGTCAGGGCACATGCCTGGGTTGCAGGCCAGTTCCCAGCAGGGGACGCATGAGAGGCAACCATACATTGATGTTTCTCTCCCTCTCTCCTTCCCTTCCCCTCTAAAGATAAATAAATAAAATCTTTTTTTTAAGAATAGAAAGTAAAAGTAAAAAAAAAAAGACACTGGCTGTGTCATTACTATTGTCATCCCCACTGTTTTTATTTCTAGCTCCACAGACACCCAGGCAAATGACCAGTCTTTCTAACTAGGGCTCTGGCCTCCAATCATTGTTCAAACTCCTGTCTGGTGAACTGCCAAGGACTCGTGCAAACTTCCAGGAGTTATCCCGAGCTGCAAATTCAAGGCCTCAGCCAGAGGCTGAAGTTGCAGGATGTCCTCCTCAAAAAGGCCGACAGAGGATGGAGAGAGGAGAGGGAAGAGTTCAAACAAAACAGAACGACAACCCTGCTGTAGAGACAGACAGCGTCTTCCCCCAGTTCTGATAAGCAGAATTGTAGAGGTCACCCAGACATTCATTATTCCAGTCGCTGGAGCCACAAGGTCGTGGAGGAAAGGGGGAGTCCGGACGACACAGAAGGATTTGCTCTTCAACTTCCACAGTCATCTGTCTCCCAAGAGCCCCTTCCCATCCGTCTCCTGCTGCCTGTGGAGTGTTATAAACGTCTGGCAGGACAATGGGATCTATGCAAATCTGTTTCAAAGTCAAGTTCCAAATCTTGCAAAGGATGGAAGATTTCATGGTGCTGAGGAGAATGAAGTCGTAGAGTTGCTGAAATCATAGCAAGGTGTTAAAAATAGGGGTGTGGGGAAGGTGTGCCAGTTAACGGTGGGGAAATAACTCAGCAGAGGCAGCAACCCCAGAGGCACTTCAAAGACAAGAGTGTGTGTATGAAATAATTACGAGACGCCTTCGGGGAAGTTCATAAAGCTCCTGCCTACTGTTGTAAAACTGTCTCTTCATATGGGTGGCTGTAAGTGTAAAACAGAAAGCAAAGGATGTAGTGCTATTGCACAAATTTTTTTGAATTCTTTTCTAAAATAATCGATTTATTTCTTAGTTCAGTCTAATAATTAATGCCTATTTGTAGTAACTTAAATTGTGTTAAATATAAAATTTAAAAAGCTTAACATTATAGTTTTGAGTCTTTTTTCCAAGTTCAGGCCCCAATCAAACCTTTTTTTCCTCTTATCTACTACAAAAATGTCTCCCAAGTAGTTTCCTATTAAGTGGATATCCCAGAATAATTAACCACTGAAGACTTTCTGTTCCTAAACTGCATTCTTTGCACCTGGCCAGCTTCATCAAGGTCAGGACCAGAGGAGGCACTTGGCTGACACCACGCAGAGGCACTAAAGGGAACCCTCAGAAGGTAGCAAGTTTCTGTCCCCAAAACAAACTCCAGCTCTACCTTTAGGGACAGAACGAATCAATTTTCTGTTCATTTTGAAGTGGCCAGTCTGTCCCCACTGTTAGTCACCAACGGGTGGAATTATCAAAACCCCAGCTCAGAGAACCCCACTATAGGGACAAACATTTTTTAGGTGACAACACCCCCCCCCCAACAATTTTATAGCACCTATATATGTTTTACTGCTAGTCTGCATTTTCGGGGCCTGGAAGCCAAATGCCTGCACTGTTCACTGAGATACCAGACACCGGTCTTCCCTCCGGGAGGCCCGGGCGGCCTCCTCAGTCCTTGGCCCTGCCTGGCCTTAACCCCGAGGGGCTCTGAAGACAGGAGGAAGATCCCAGCTCCGAGGAAGTGACAGGACAAGAGAGGCCCGGGCTTCTCAGGGAGCCTGAGGACAGACCTGCCTAAGCCCTCACTCTACACCTACTTCACCGCCGGTGTTCCCTGGGCCTTCCAGGCCTTCTCTGGGGTCGGGGTGGAAGTGAGGGAGGGGACAGAGGCTGTCTCCCAAGTGTCTCTGGACCCCACCTCCCTGTATCAGTTGCTCGGTGGTTGGGGATTCCGTGAGGAGACAAACAGTGAAAGGGGGTTGGCCAAGGGCTCCAAGTCCGTCACGACCCCTTTCTTCCTTCAGCCGGAATCCTCACCTTTCCCACCCCGCTCACCACCTCAGCCCTTCCCTGAGGACCCAGGTCAAGTTTCCTTTCCTCCTCAGGATGGAAGGGAGTGAGGCTGGGGGAGGAAGGAGCTTCCACCGCCTCCCTAGAGGTCAGGGTGTGTCTGAAACAATGCAGAGTGGCTGAGTGGCCTCACCTACTCGAGGAGAGGCATGAATCTCAGACCACAGCACGAGGGGGCAAGAAACAGTACTCTTGAAGTCAGTGTCATTTCCATTTCAAATCTCTATTCTGCTTGGGGGCTGACGATTTCAGTTAGCGCTGGAGAGTTTTTCTAATCCCAGGGATTGCATCCCCATTCTGGGTGGCTCATTAGTGCCACAGCAGCCTGCAGGCTGGGGGTGGGGTGGGCAGTGGAGAGAGCGGCCCCTGCACCAGGTCATCTGTCCACACCAGCCTCTCGGGGCTGTATCAGCCCAGCCCGCACTGGGCCACTGGCCTGTGCAGGTGTGTGGCTGTACTCCCTCCCTCCCCACGGTAAGGCCTGTGTGGGCCTGCCTCCTTCCTAACTACGTTCTCCTGCACCTGGGGGAAGCTCTGCTGCCCGCCCGCCCTGCTCCTGGGCTGAGGGAACTCTGCGGGGCTGTTAGAGGTCTCTCCACACAGGTGTACCAGGAGTCCCTGCTGCTCTGCTGTTCCCACTCAGGCCAGGGCCCAGGTCCTAGTGGCATAGCAAGGAAGGGCAGAGGTGTCCTTTGTTCTTCAGTCCCCAGCCTCTTTGGTTGTTTCTTCCTTCCCCTCCACCCTCCCGGAGGCAGCAGTAGGACATTGTCAGGGACCCCATGTCAGTCTTCATATTTTCCTTGTGCTCTGCGGTCTCCGAGCCAGTTTGGAGACCTGATGTCATCTCAGGGTGAGGTACATCAAATCTTTTACGTCTTTGCTTTGGAGCCTTCAAACCTAAACATTTGGATGTTGGGTGCCCTGGTTCCACTGGGACAACCTTCCTGTGGGACAGGAACGCCTCCTGGCCCACGTCCGCGGGAGGAAGGGCACCCTGCCACAGAGACGCCAGCGCACGTGTCGGTGTGTTGTCCCCTACGCAGCACCTGCACCCAAGCCACCAGGGGTGCAGAGGCAGATCCACACCGGGAAAGGGCTGTGCTCCACGAACGTGAGGTTACAGGCTCCGAAGCTTAGAATGTTCCGCTTCGTTGCGAGTTTAAACGTGGAGGTGTATCTCGTTGGTCCAGCTCGAGAGGCAGGCATTTTCTCCCTTCTGTGAGGCAGTTACTGGCCGTTTCAGTTTGCTACGGACGTTCATCTGGAAGAGAATCACGGCTTGCTGTGAGTAGTTCAGTTTACTCAACATATAAATCTCTTAAAACCCATGCACTTAAATGCTTGTGGTTGTGTGGGATATTATCAGTGTCAGGGATGGGCAGAGTTGAAGGCATTTTGGGGCAGTCGACTTTCTTTAAATCTTCTCCAAACATTTTAGGTTTGGCAAAACCTGAATTGCATTTGCCAAACCCCTGTGCCTGTAATTTGTAAACCCCTGTGTATTTTCAGGGAAATGTAGCCCATATGTTTCTGATTGATTTACACTTAACTCATCTAAACGTTGTTTTGCTAGTGTTATTTGATGTCCAAAGGGCCTCAGAGCCTGTTTACGTCTGTCTAAGCTGCTTTCTGCCCCCCGAGACTCGGGAAGATCTGTTTTGCCAAGAGTAAATTGAGTTGAACGTGGCACTGCCCCCCACCCCCACCCCTCGCCCCCTTGTTTGGATCAGACTTGGGCTGAGTATGAAATAAAGATCTGAGGGAGTTGCACGGGCCTTTGAAGCTGACCAAACGCTCTACGCCACCGCACTTCACCGAGAGGGATCAGAGCCCGAAGCCCCCCTGTCGGGGACTGTGAACAGTGACACCAGCACAGCAACAGCCCGGGGCCCCGCAGATGGCCCCGCCTGGCCTTGTCCCTCAGGGCACTGGCACTCAGCTGCAGCCAGCCAGCCACCCCCCCTCCACGTTCCCTGCCATGAGGGCAAAGTGGAGCCAAGCTCCGTCAGAGGAGCAGGGCGACTGAAAGCTATCGGCCCGCTCGATCTGTGATAACCATCTTGTAGAGCAAGATTATGGTTTTAAAACAAAACAAACAAAATTCCTCAGCTAGCGCCCCACATCACTGAACCTTAATTCGAGACAGTCTACATTTGCCTTGCAAATGAATCCAAAAATTACCAAGCCACAAACATTTAAAACTGTCCTGCCCACCGGGGGGTGGGGGGGGGCTAGGGGGGGAGCAAGGCCGGCCCCCGCACCGGAAGTGGGAGAAGGGTGTTGCTGGAACTTGGATGGCACCCCGTAACTTTGGGAACGTGATAACTAGACCTGGAGGCGCACTCGTGACGACTTTAAGATTCATCGCTGTGGGGAATGGTGCCTTGTTTGGAGGAAGTGCCTTAATGGGAATTTGGTCAGGTTCGAGTCAAGCTGCTTGGAAGGGAGATATCTGAGACACGGAGGAGTAGGTGGCTCTATAAAATAACAGGACAGGTTGTCTTCTCGGTATGTAGCGTTGTTTCTCTCAGATTACTGCATTGACTTGGAGGACAGCCTGAGGTGTTCTTGTCTCTTGTTGGACCCCGAAAGTACTAGGGAACCTAGGTTGCAGTAAAGGGAACACAGTCAAAGCATTTGATTGGGAGAGAGTAGGCTGGCCCCTGAAACATGAGGCAGACGAGGGCAAGGACGGCCCAGACTCCCTGTCTCCAGGGTTTCAGCCTTTTGTTTCCATTTCGTGATTCTCTCCTGTTGTCTTGAAGCTTTCCGAAAATCTCAATCAGTATCATAGGTTGGTCTTGACTGTGATCTGGGGAAATAGGAGAAGGGCCTGTGCCTAGGCTATGGGAGAGCCAGCACGCCGTGGGGAGGCCAGAGGAGACTTAGAGGGAATGGAGCACGGTCCAGGGGAAGGTGGCCAGGGGCAACGTGGGCCTGACCTCTGGGACATGGGTGTGTTCCTCGGGGACTCTCAGAGACACCTGGGATGGGAAGGACACACTGATGCCTGGCTTTCCTGCAGCCTCCTGGTATAGATGCTGAGGAGTTCAGCCCTGATGGCTGGGGAATCTGGGGACAGCAGGCTCACCTCAGTGTTAACTCTGGTGGTGGTCCAGTGGCAATACTTATCGGTCTCATTTAAAGAGGGCACTAGTGGTGCTGTCACGAGGTGCTTCGTGCTGCGGCCCCTGCAGGAGGACGGCAGGTTGCTGTCCTATAGCCACGTGAGCCGATGGCTTCTCTCGCCTCCCTGAGCTCAGGTGGCTGATCGGCGAAGGACTGATCCCCTTTCAGTGATGACTTGCTCCACCCTGAAGTCAGTGCATTCAGGCCTAGGCTCGGAAGCCCAGGTAACCAGATGTACCAACCCCGGAACCATCTAGATCCTCCAGGGACCCTGCTTAGCGCTCCTTCTCTAAGTGCTTTGCATCCCAGTATGCACCAGCCCCTCTGACCAAGGGGTGTGGGGAGATTGGGGGGTGGGACTGGGGTTCAGGCTGGGATTGGAGGTGAGGGGTATACCTTGAACGAGCAAAGGCCCAGGTTCTTATTTAAAGCTAATACTACCCAGCTAGGGTCTGAGCTATTTTTCTTGGAATCATTTGTCTGCATGGGAAAGTTGTTGGTGGCCCTGACGAGTCCATTTCTTTTTGGTCACCCTGGGCTGTCCTTGTAAACCTGAACCCGTGCTGGCTGGGGTCTTCGGGCTTCTCCTTTACAACCTTGCCACCTCCAAACCTGTTGTTGCACCTTATCTAACTGCAAGGAGGTAACTGCAAGGAGAGTGGCCCAGGTGGGCTGTGAGGGTAGAGGGACGGTAGCTGCAGTCGAGGGTGGCGGGTGGGCGTGGGGGGGCAGCCCATTCCTGCTGCTCTCCAGAGCATGACTCTGGGCCCCTGCGCCTCTCTGAGACTCCGCCCCCTCTGCAAATGGGGGCTATAATCCCCTTCTTTCTGTCTTGTTTTCAGATTAAGGGGGAAAACCACACACTTAACAACATGTTGTTATTATTGTGTTGGCCAAAAAGTCCACATGGTTTTTTCCGTAAAATAAAAGACACATTTTTCTTTTTCACCAACAACTTTCATGATTTGGATATTTTGAGTACATCAGCTAACTCCCGTGTGGTATAACACTGACTTTTCTCAGTTAACGTCTCAATTTGATCCTTATCAGCTTCAACTGGTCTACCCGACTGTGGAGCATCGTCCAGAGAGAAATCTCCAGCATGAAACTTCACGAACCACTTTTGACACGTGAATCAGTCACAGCACCTTCTCCATACACTGCACAGATCTTTTTTTTTTGCATTTCAATTGTGTTTCTTACATTCTTTGAAATAATAAAGCCTAATAGGCCAAATATGTTGCATATTTTCTTCCATCTTCAATATTAAAATGGCTACACAAAAACCCACCAATTTTGATGTTTTTTTAAACGCACGCTGATATGACAGCTGTCACAATACAGTCGAACAAAACTGTTTCGAATGAAGTTAAAGAAACTGAGTGCCTCTAGAGCCATCGTACAGAAAAAAACAAACAAGTTTTTTGGCCAAACCGATACAATCATTATTATGGGGGACAACGGATTATCACATGTTATTGTCTGACTCCCTGGACAGATGGTGCCCATGCTGCTCACCATCAACTCTACCCTCCTCTCTTATGGGACTGACTGTGGGAGAGAGGGGTGGGCTGGGTAGGGGGGTGGGGCAAAAGGGGAAAAAATTCGAGACAACTGTAATACAATAAATGATTCTACTTTTAAAAAGTAGAAAATACCCTTTATCCTTCCTCTCTAGACCTAATTTTTTTGTTGTTGCTTAGTTTTTATTTTTTTAATCATAAACTTATCTCTGCAACCCAGCTAGACTTGGAAGGGGTAAGGAAAACATGGAACCCAACGAACTGCATTGACAGCACAGAGATGATAGAACATTCCAAGCAGGTGGGGGCGAAGGGGGGCTCTCCTGAGCTACGGAAGGAATGGTCTGGTGGGTAAGATAAAGCACAAGTCAAAGTTATTAGAGGTGTCCGCAGTCAGCAACGGTGACCTTGCTGGCCTTGCCATTCCTGGACCCGTAGCGCTCCACGGCTGTCACAGCATCCGTGCGGTCCTTCGCCTGGTGGAAGGCCACACGCATGCCCTCCAGCCGCTCAGTCTTGGTAGTGTGGGTGAAAAACTGGGAACCATTTGTGTTGGGTCCAGCATTTGCCGTGGACAAGATGCCAGGACGCATATGCTTCAGGATGAAATCCTCCTCATCAAATTTCTCCCTGCAGACCAACTTGCCGCTTGTGTCATTGTGGCGTATGAAGTCACCACCCTGGCACATAAATCCCAGAGTATTTCTGTGAAAGCAGAAAACTTTATAACCAAGTCCTTTCTCCCTGGTGCTCGGAACATGAACGTTTTCTGCTATCTTTGGAACTTTGTCTGCAAACAGCTGGAAGGAGACATGGCCCGAGGGCTTGTTGCCATCGGCAGGGATGGATGTCAGAAAACACGGAGGGGATGACCACAGCGAGGGGCTCTGGGACAGCAGTGTCTGCGAGTCCTCTTGACCTAACCTTTACACATCTCAGAGAGATAGGGCTGATCTTTGCAAGGTCATCCGGAACACCTACAGAGCCAGGTTCCCAAACCTGGCTACACTTCAGAGTCACCTACAGAGCTATAAAAGTCATTTACCATGGATGCCAAGGAATCTGCTTTTTTAAGTTGTTTTCCTAGTGGTTTTGTTAGGCCTTGTCTAGCCCTGTTCTCTGCTACCAGGCAAAAACTCCTTCCTGCTACCCAGGCAGGGGCAACCTGTCTGCATTCCAGACTTGAACCAGCAGGGTGCACTCTGCCCGCTCCGCCCCCCTCCCTGGGGAGCCCTGCCAGGGTCTGATATCCTTTCACAGCTCTGTTTTCCCCATTGCATTCTCTGCTTGTTTCTCCAAAGACCTCGAGTAGCTTGTGATTATCATCCAGCCACTTTCTTCGTCTTCCATCTGGTTACTCTCTCTGTCCTCTCCTTTGGGAGGCGGGTTCGGCGGTTTGTTTCTCCTTGTTATTCTCTGAGGCTAGAGCTTAGCTCCGCTCTCACCCCAGCTCTTCAGCCCTTCCCCACACTTTCTCCTGTCTGGAGTTGGAGTTTATTTTTCTTCCTGCCTAACTACTTCTAATATACTAAGTCAATAAACAGATTCTCTGTGGTTACATATGGCAAATGGCTGAAATTTACAGTTGAGAGTAAAATTTCCTCATTTGGGAAAAAAAATCATTTCACGGATTTAGAAAGTGGTCATTCTGATCTCCAGGGCAAATAAAAGTGTTTTATAACCTTCCACAAAAGCTTACGCCTTGATTAAATTTTTATTATGAATTATTAATTAAACCAAGGAAACACAGAGGCCTAAACCTTTGCTTAAATTTGCTCCAGATTGAGACACAAACCAAATGCAGCAAGAAACCCTGAAGGGGAGGTTTAATGATGAGTAACACATACAAAACTATCTGAGCGCTTTCATCTGCCACTGGCTGCAAACCAGCCATGGAAATGAGCCCCTGTGCCCAGGCCTGAACGGAGGCCCACAGTGGGCCCGGGAGTGAGAGGGCCGCCTCAGCTCCGTAATCTCTTTTGGATTATGGGTTTGGGTTTCACGGGACATTGTGAATTTGGAGACACACAGACTATTCACTTGATGAGCGGCTGTGGTCAGGTGGAGAGGAGTAGGAAGCAAAGGTGAAAAGAAGCCTGGGGTCTTGGAAACTGAGCCGGAGGTGAGGAGAAGTGGGGCACTATGCTCATCACGGAGTCATTGACTCAGCCGGGGCCACCAAATACTGTGGAGCAGGTTGCCCGCAGATCCGGGCAGGTGATTGCAGAACGCAGCTCATGCACTTCTTACCAAGCCTTGCTCTTAGCTGTAGGGATAGGTTGTCCACTAGGAGGTTGGAACATCTTTTTCTGATTTGAACAAGGGAGTCATATGCTGGTCAAGACTTACTTGGAGGCTGAAAGTGTATGAATGGGATACACCTGCATTCCTCCAGAAGGGGCATCTTTCTTAGAATAGAGAGGGTTTCTTTGGGCAAGTGGTGGCCTAGAATTCATCCAGTAACAAAGAGCTCACAGTAACTTGGGGAAGCAGACAAACAAGCAAAGTGCTTCAACACAGTGGTGACAAATGAGACACAAGACACCTGTGCACACGGCACCCACCCGGATGCAGCAGGACAGCAGAGGAATGGGGAAGCTTTCTTGAGGATGATGTTTAAACGAGTCTTGAAAAGTGGAAGGGGGTTTGGAATGAGGGTGTGGAGGCTGGGAAGGCACTGGAGGTGAAGGGAAGTGCATGACCAAAGTGACGGAGGATGAAGTGGGGTCTATCTGACTAGAAGAAAGAGTTGCTCCCAGAGAAGACGTGGGGATTCTTTGGGGGCTCCCCACCAAAGAATATGTGGTTGTGGTTCAGGACACTTTCCAATTTGAGCACTTATTCAGATGGGAAAGAAGAGTTGATGCCCATCCCCTGTCTCCCCTGGCCAGGACGGGCGGGCGTGGGCAGAACGCCAGATGCCCAACGCAGTGCTTGGCGCCTGACGCATTCCAAGGCTAGCTTTGCCCCCTTGTCCACTTCTTCCTCCCCCATCCTTTTTAATATGAAAACAGGGATAAAAGGCATACATCTGTGTGTCTTTTAAAACATTCAAAAAGGAACGAACAAAAATGGGAAGTGAAAGGTAGTGACTTGCCTCTTTGGCGATGGGCAGCCCCCCGTGGTTTTACGGTTTTACGTCCCCACTTTTGAGCTGGCTTCTAAGAATGTATTGCTGCTGGCCCCCCGCATTATTTCCCCCAGAGGAGGAGAGGAAGGGACAGTTCTTTGACTGCCCCGTAAGCAAAATTGATTGTATCCGATTATCTTCAGGGGCTCATAACCTCTCTCTGGGAGTATCCAGGCTTCCAGTCATGCCTAGAGAAGATTCTGCGTGGGGACAATGCGGCTCTTTCATTTGGCTCATATTTATACTGAATTCAGTGCTCTTGGCAAATGGCATGTTGACGACACTGCTTCTTAGCATGACATCACGTAAGTTTGAAGACACCGCTTAACAAGTGCCCAATGAAGATAAGAGAAGTGGTAAGAAGAAGTGAAAGATGCTGTTTCCTTCCTAACATCTGCCACGAATAACTGCCGAGGGAAGGTACAGAACCGAAGCACCGGGGCCCGCACGGGCACGCTGGCCCAGGGGTCAGGGGAGGGGCCGCCTTAGAGCGCGTATCCCAGCTTCCTCCCTCCGCTCTGGCCTGAGGCTGGGCAGAGAGGGAGGTGGTGAGCTCCGGGCTGGTCTGAAGGGTGAGGAGGAAGGGTTACTCTGTGCCGGTATCTAGTTCTAAAATGTACCATACGAACAAATCTATCCGAACCTTGTATCCACCCTCTTAACCAGCACCTATAAAAGCTTCTTGTGAGCCCCGCACCGTGGAGGTGCCCCGGGAAGCAGGTCATTCTGTCCCCTCCGTGGAACTGCCTGAACCCTCTAGGACATCTCTCTCCAAAAAGAGGTGGTACCCGTTCCTTGCCTTTTTCTACAATCAGAGGAAAAATTAGGTGCAAGATGTCTAGTTTACCTCCAGTTTCTGAGGGAGTGAAGGCCCCTGGAAAAACAGTACTTTATTCCTTTCTTTCAAACGTCTTTTTCCCTGGAACACAGCTCAGTTGTGGGTTCCCAAGAGCTCCTGAAGTTGTTTCTTTTTTTTTTTTTAAGGAGCATTTTGGTGGCTGCCTTCCAAGTGGGAACCCCGGTTCCAGGGCTGGAGGGTGAGGGGCAGGGGTGTGACCCCTGAGGGGGGGAGGTTAGCTCAGCACTGACTCCAAGTCATCTAGTTTGAGGAAGACTCCTGCCACCCCTCCACAGAATGCTGTAAAAGCCAAAGAGTCTGCTGATGGGAGGAGGAAAATGACTTCTTGATAACAGACGGGAAATAAAAGGTGTGTCCCCAAACCAGAGACAGTGCTCAGAGGTCGTCCCAGCAGGGCTGCATATGAGGCGATGCTCTTCTGGTTCTCCTCAGCGGCCTGGGAGAGCCAGGGAGAGGCGTGCTGGGGAGCCAGAGGGGTTCAGACTGGGGAGGGAACTGAGGAAGAATGTAAGTGAGGAGATGCTGGCCTGAAAGGTAAGAGCTGGTTTGATTTGGGTTCAGGACATGGCTCAGTCGGGTCTTAGGGATTATTTAGCATTAAGCCTTGAGTTTAGATTTGAGGAAACAAAGGTCCAGAGAAGTTTTAACTTGCCCTTGATCACATGGGGAGTTTGTGGCCCAGCAGGGTCTAAGATAGCTCTGTAGTCCCTGGTCTTATCTTTTTTGGGGGCGTTTGAAGTTCTCTGCTGCTCTCAGGTAGAGGAAGACCTCACAAGGAAAACATTAGCTTCAGGGTCAGGAGACCTTGGCTTTGGGTCTAATTGCTCAGTCCCCATCTTGCCAACATATTTTCCCAAGCTTTCCAGACATGGGCAGAGTCCCAACCCCTTGCTTTCAAGCTGGTGACCTGTGAGGGTTAGCAGGAAGAGAGAGTTCAAGGCCAATTCAGAGCCCTTGTGTGTGTGTGTGCGCGTGTGTGCCCTTTTCTTTTGGAGGTGGCAGTTAGGGGGCAGCATGACCCTTGAGGAGGAGATAAACTGACTCAGATAGTAGGGGTTTATCTTTGAGGTTATTGCAAATGTGCCTGACTCCTTAATCTAGTTCTGTCCAGATGTGAACTGGTAGCTCGATAAACTGTTAGCTTCTGGATTTCATGTATTTATCAAGTCCCAACAATTATCAGAAGGCAATTATCCCCCGGGGAGGCCGTGGCTCAAGAGATAAGCAGTGCCCTGCCCGTCTTGTTTCTGCCACTGATCCATAAGATGTCATTCCCTGCCCTTTGCAGATTTTCTCCTCTTTCCCCACCGTCCTAAACTTCAGGGGAGGTTTGATGTTTCAGCATGTCCGTTTTGGTGTGTTCTTTGGCCCACAGCTGAAAGTAAAATCCAATGGTTTTTGTAGGTTGGTAAATCCTTTTTAAAGGCCCCTTTGTTATCACCACGGGGGTTGTGAGCACTAAAAGCGGGTTTTAAGGGACCAGGGAGATCTTAGATCCAAGTTTGCTGTATCTGGAAGGGACCAAGTGACCACTTGGCATGACCTTTTCATACTGTAAACGAAGAAGCCAAAACACACAGAAGGAGTCAATGCTGTGTGAAAGGAATGTGCTTTTTAGAGTTGGGCAGATGTGGATTTGAAGCTCAGCTTTGACTTTGACCTGCTGTCTGACCATGGGTTATCTCCAGAGCCCCTATTTCCTCGCCTATCACATGGAGCTAGTAATCAGGACCTGCCAGCATTGTTGTGAGAGGTAAAAACTTTGCCCCTGGTCAAGGTCACGCAGATAATTGGGGACAGGGAGTATACTGGTTCCCAGATCTCCATTCTTTCCATTACGCTGTGGAATCTTCTTCTCTAGAGGCCTTAATTTCTCATTAAATAAAAAGTAAAGATTCTTCTTTGTTCTGCTCAAAGTTCTAGTTCAGTGTTTCTCAGACACGGCCCCTTCAGATATTATGAGGCGCAGTTCTGCTCGGGACTCATATTTATACGATGAAAGCATCTATATTTTTTTCTGGGTGAATTAATAATCGACTTGCAGACATTGCCTCCTGATGTCTCACTGAGAGTCATTTTATCCCACTCATCCTGGTAAGTTTTCTACTTAGGTTTGGTGGCTGCAGGAACAGGCGTTTGGGGGGGCACGCTGCCCAGCCGAAGGGGTATTACTGGTCCCCAAAATAATAGTCCCATTCCAAGGTCGGGACCTCATAATTGAGGTCTCAGGACTGTTTTCAAGAGATCTCAGCCTGTCCAGGGCGTTGTCTGCGCCTTGGACGCTAGGTGGCGCCGCAGGAACATCCTCGCGGCCCAAGGCACGGTCACAGCCGGGGTGCTGCGCCGCGGAATTCTCTGCGTTTCGCGCAGGATCAGGGTTCCCGCGGGCCACCTCTCACCGTCCTGTCCTCCCATCAAAAACACAGCTTCCCTCAGGGGGAAAGGCCTGGTGTTGTCCTGCCCAGAGACGGGAGTCGTGACCCATTTGCTGTTAGGTTGTTCCAATTCAGCCTTTTAAACACCAAAGGGCTAATCGTGTTTATTCCTCATCAGTCGTTGCTCCCGCCCCCTGTGTTATTGACGATTCATTTGCTTTGCGTGGCAGCGTTACAAGGCTTTGGGGGCGAGAGAACTACCTCCCTATTTTTCTGTTTTTAAAAGACTGCAGACGAGATACAAATTCGGCTTGCGTGACCGGTGCTCGGACTTGGCCTAGAGAATCTGCTGGGGACGGGGGAGCAGCAGGGAGTTCGCGCGCCTGGCGAAGGTCCCCGGGCGGTGCTCTCCAGCCAAGTGCGTCCAGCATCCGCTTTTCCTTCGGGCCGGCTGCGCCAGCGCCCCCTGGAGGTGGGCCTGGGAGTGGGCACTAGGCGCGTCCACCTTCAGCCAAGGTCCACCTCCACTTTACTGTTCCCCTCTCAGGATCCTGCAGAGGTTCCCAGTTGCCTCTCTGGTCGCAATAAAGTTTCCCCACTTCAGA
>PVKM010039096.1:0-13883 GCA_004027735.1 Carollia perspicillata | reverse complement strand
CAATTACAGAAAACAGAAATTTAACAAAGTAAAAAGAGGTAAACTAATTCTGCTTAACATTGTTTTTTTAAACAGTTGAAATTAATTTAATTTTTTTACCCTCACCCAAGGACATTTCTTCATTTAGAAGAGAGAGGAAAGGGGAAGAGAGAGAGAGAAACATCAACTGGTTGCCTCTCACAGGCTCCCTGACCAGGAAGAAACCTGCAACCCAGGCATCTGCCCTGACTGGGAATGAAGCCCACTACCTTTCGGGGTATGTGACAACGCTCTAAGCAACTGAGCCACACTGGCCGGGGCTGCTTAACATTTTGATAAAGTACCATGAAGCACAATAATTGTACACACACACACACAGAGACATATCAGATTAGTTATGCTTTGAGGTTCATCCGCCCACATAACATTGTGATCATAAAAGGAAATATATAGATTTCCTCAGACTTTACAAGTGTTACTCATGTACATGCATGTACTCATGCAAAGTGATCACCGAATATTTTCATTAGAGGAAGAGGGAGAACATTCGCACAATGACGTACAGAAGGCACCCACTAAATCTTTGCTGAATAAATATTGCTTGGAAAAATTTCATTATGTGAAACCACATTAAAATTAGGAAAGAAAAAAAAAAAACCTAGGTCTTAATCTAACCAAGTAGGAACAGTTCTACAAATGACTTGTATATTGCAGGCACTCGTTAAAAAGTTGATGAAATGAATGTTGTTCAGAAAAATCTAATTATATGACACCAATTTTAAAAACTGGATTCTGATTAGCTGCTGGGCAATATACTTCGGTTTTACAGCAAGAAAACCTTTTCTTTTTACTTCGTCAGTCAGTCAACCCATACTCCAAGATGTGTAACAGTAAAATGAGATCTACAATATGTCAACTTGGGTCTGGAAACATTTTTTTTTAATCCTCACCTGAAGATATGCTTATTTATTTTTATTTATTTTTTATTTTTTGAGAGAGTGGAAGGTGGGGAGAGAGAGAGAGATTGATGTGAGTGAGAAATACTGATGGGTTGCCTTCCCTATGTGTGCACAGTGGGGATCAAACCCTCAACATTTTGGTATATGGGATGATGCTCTAATTAACTGAGCCACCCGGCCAGGGCTGAAAATATTATTTTAAGTGATATACTCTCACCTTTCCCCAGTGTACAACATTCAAACAGTAAGATCAGCACTGGGGTCCCAGGAGCATTGCCACATTTATGTAATTATCATCATACTGGCCCGAAGTTGACATCAGCCAAGCAAATCTTGCTCGGTGCAACCAGCCAACAATAAAAGGCTCAGTTAACGTCTGACTTGCTGCCATCCATAACTGACTGTGAACATGATAAATTGGATTCTAGCAAGAGGTCAATTAGGTGTCACTATGGAGTCCACAGTGGTCCAGATCTGAAACCCCGAACGTGCTGGCACCGACTGTGCACACCTACCAGTGTAGTTGTGGGAGCGGAGACCGTCGCTTTTAGATTACTCAGTTCCTGCTGGATTAATTTCTCCTCCTCCTGAAAAAGTGAGAGTATTTGAATGCAAGAATAAACTCCCTTAAAACAGTATTTCTAAAAGGAAAATATTTATAACATTTTAATAAAAGAAACATTTTAAAGGAGAGTTATAAAAATTATGTGCTAAGATTTCCCTAAAGGCATTTCTCCAATCCTCAGAATCATTCCTGGAAAGAATAAATGTTTCTGGTCTAACTCACTTTCCTCTTTTCTTCACTCAGTTACTGTCTCCTTAATGACATTTCAGCAGGAAATGTTTTTTAAAAAAATTAATGGTGGGGGAAAAAAGAAAATCTTCATATGCTGGCCCACGATAAGGTTCTCACATGTTTCCCTTAAAATTAAAAAGTCTTCATGGAATAGTAAAATAGGGTAAGAAGGCAGAAACAGAAGTTGGTCTGTTTCCCTTACACTGTATTCTTCTTCCCTATCCTTTTCTCCTTATTCCTTACATACTTTCCCTCACCTCCCACCTGTCTAACATACAATAAATGCACCGAGGTGGTCACTTCTACTCTCTGCATTGTATTTTACCTCCTTAAAAGCACTTGAAAACTGGCCTCATGTCTGGCTAATAGGACGGTATCATTAAACCATACACATTGAATTAGCAGATGTCCAGCAGGAGTCTAACCCAGAACTACTAGTAAAGTAATGCCACATATAGATACCTTATATACAGTTTCAAACTGCAATTTGGAACCCAAACTATTTTTTTTAATTTTGTTCATCATCTCATAAAAATCAGCAAAGGACAAAACATTAAGACAAATAATATGAAGTTCACAAATAATAAATTTTGAATGTGAAGCAGACCCTCCCCAGAACAGCATCATCTTATCTCAGTTTTGAAAAAACGTTGTGAACACTTAGAGCACCTTCTCTCTCGGTCTTTTCTTCTCTCCTGACACTTATTAGATTGTAATATTGCTTATACCTGTCTCAAGCCCAAGATGAATGACTAATTCCTTAGGAAAAGAAAATGTGTTTTTCTGTTTCCTCAGTGTCTAATACATAACCTCTTCTTTATATATCTTCTGAACTAACTATGACATGATTCTTTTAAAGGCACACATTCCTGGAAGTTTTGAATCAGGATATTACACAACCTGTGCAGCTACAAAATAACTTATCAAATAACTGCTTATTTTCAAAGCTCATCTGAGGCAGTGACTTACTCTGCAAATTTTATATTTTGGAGGAATTATCCTTTTTTCTTTGCCCTGCCCACTGGTCTAGCTAAAAACCTCCATCTCCCCGAAGATATTCAACAACAAGTACAGAAGGCTGGGACTGGTCCCGTGTGTGACATTTAGCAGCTGAAAGAACTCGGGGAGAGGAAGAACCTGAGTAAGGAAAGAAACTTTGTAGAAGGTGAATGCTGACACTTCTATCAAGCTTGTACTGGCACATGCTTGAGGTCTCATCTAATCCCCAAAACCACCTATGAACTTTGCACTGGTATTTTCCCACTCCAACGCTTAGGAAATAATGGAAGTTCAAAAGTTAAAGAGATCTGCCCGCAGATCATGGGGGTCAGTGTCAGGGCCAACTGTAGAAACCCGGCCTGGCAAGTTGTCAGTCCGGGCAGGAAAGTCACGCTTCCAGACAGACGCAAAGATGGACCCCCACACACTAAGTCCCCGAGCCCCGCCGTAAGGCCAGCCCCGTAGGCTCGCGACGGGACCAGGGCCTCGCAGCACTGGGGGCCTCCCCAGGCGTCCAGACCTCCGGGCTGACCGGCACTTACGTGCTTGGACGTGAGCGCGGTGATGCCGCGGATGAGGCCGCCCAGGCGCGAGGAGAAGGACGCCCTGGCCGCCGCGGGCCCGCCACCCCCCTGGCTCTGCAGGAAGAGTCCGGGCAGCGCCGTCAGCGTCTTCTCCACTATGTCGCTCATCGCAGCCACCAGCGCCCACGCTTTGGCCGCCGCCCGGCTTCATGCCCGGCCGCTGCCCCGCCGCCGGCCCGGCTTCCGTACGCACTTCCTGTTTGTTTGAAGAAGAAATCTTTATTCGTGTCCGGTGTGGACAAGCACAGTGTAGTTCTCGACAGAGGCCGCAGGAGGGCGCCAGAGTCCGCGGTGGTGGGAGAGACCCTTCGAACAGCTGGCCCGGAGTCCGACCTGCGAAGGCATAGGAGGACCCACCGGACAGGACCGGTTTTAATGGCATCCCGGGGTCTGGCGCCATCTCTGAGTCAGTCCTCCTGAGGTAGTCACTCGGATGTGTCCCGCTTACACTTCATCCTCCTTTCCGTTTAGCCGCCTCCGCGCTGCCCGAGACCCCGTCGAAAAGTGCGGATTTCTGGCCCCCATTCGGCCACCGCTCACCATCTGAGGGACTACAAGCAATCTGCCGCCTCCCCGCCATCCTCCACACCTCGAAGGACCAGAGCGAGGCGGGCCCTGGCGCCTCGCTGGCCAGGTCCACGCGGACCTGGTGTTGAGTGACCTCGGCTGTCCTGCGGGTCCATCGCAACGTAAGGGGCGACTCTCTGCCGCTGCCGCTTCTCATCCATCCTCTTCTCCTGGGATGTGGGAAACAGCCAGGGTGGGAAGTGGTCGGCCAGGCCCTGTCCCCCACCCCTGCTCGGCGGGGGGCAGTTCAAAGGTCACCCCCTTGGAGCGGACCACCTGGCCCAGCAGACGGATGGGTGTCCCTGCCCTACTCTCTCACGGCGCCACCCCATAAATATTTACCTTCCTATGGAGAGGAAGCCACGGCGGCTACCCCAGTTTCTACCCAGAACAGACTCCAGTGCAGTGGTTCTCAAAGCGTGGTCCCTTGACTTCCGCGGGTGCCCGAGAGCCTTCCCGCGGACCCACGAAGGCAAAACTGTGCTCGTGTCACTTAAATGCTGTTTGTTGTTTTTCCTCTCATCCTCGCGGAAAGTGTCCGGAGAAGTTTGCAAGAGAATAGATAACATACAGTTGCTCTATTGGCGAGTGGAACGTGTGCTTGAGGGCTGTTGTGTTTTCTCTTCTAAGGTTTGGAAAATACATGTGTGCATTTTCAGAGATTAACTCACTTTGGGTTCAGTACTTCTGGTGTGTGCTTATGAGTTATCTTCACTTATGTGTAATCTCTGTAACCTCATTAATCAACACATGGTCGTCCTTGTACCTAGGTAGAAATACAAGAAAAGGTATGTTTTGTTGATTTGGTTTGCGAGAATGTTTGTAAATTTATTGAAAACTTTTCTAAATATTTAAATTTTATGTAAAACGTATTCTTGTAGACATTAATATTTTATTCTAAAATGAAATTTTGTTTACAATTTTTTTAAAATTTTAGGATCGTTCATTGCCTTACAAAGGGGAGGTTAGAAAATTTGCTTTCTCAACACTCCCACATCTAAAGATGCTGAAAAAGATGCTATTGATTGATATCAGTCTCAGAAGGATTCTCTCATTAGGGTAAAGGGAAGAATCTGCCTGAAACTGCAAATAAGTAAGGAAAGCATAACAAAAGCTCCTTTCTTTTCCTTGGCCTTAGAGATGCTAATAATTCACTTTATCTTGTCTTATTCAACCGAACATTTTCAAATACTATTTTGGTGCCTGTTAAGTAGAGGCATCATTTTGAGACCTCGGTTTAAAGGAAAGGCAATTTAAAATGTTAGGCATGAGATCTTTAGATAAGATCTTCAAACTCCGAAGCTTTTTTGCTACACTTTTCAAACTAGAAACGAAAAACCCGCTGGAGCATCTTACAGGTTAAATTAGTGTGTTGCACTGGCTGGAGAAGGGCATACAACAGCTGAGACACTGCTAAAGCCTCCGCATGACTCAGTGAATGCCTGAGCGTGGAAAAGTCAGGCCAAGAAATCACGGCAGTGCTGCTGTCCGAAGATGCAGTCGCTCACCACCTTAGAGAATTAGTTTCGAACACAAAGACCCAGTTAGCGTCTCATCTGCAGAATTAATTATACTGCCTTCCAGATGGACAACAATTACGTAATTGTAGAGTTGACTGGACTTGCTCTTTGCTTGTAGCTGTCCAGTGTCAGCACCAACTACTCCTAGAGGAAGATCCTTCATATAAATGCTTGGCCCTAGACACAGGGATGCGGAAATAAAGCATTGAGCAATTTATTTTTTTAATCTCCTAGTTTGTCCTGGTACAACTACTCTATTTGCACTAATGGTATGAAAACCGCTGTCACCTTGACACAAACCAAGGCAGGGGCTCCAAACTGTGCTCTTTACTACCACAAACTCGCATTAAAAAAAAAATCCAGTTTCACCAAAGAGTATCTTTAATGAAACAGTAAGAATTCTTAATTTTATTAAATCTCCATCCTTGAGTACATTTCTTTTAAAACTGTGTGTGAAAAATGGAAAGAACACACAGAGCAGTTCTGATGCACAAAGAAAGTTGTCAAGGAAAATACTCGTGCCGTTAGTTGTTTGACCTGAAAGCTGGACCAGCCACTTTTCTTCCTGCAACATAATTTTCAATTGAAATAGTGGTTAACGAACAGTGGTTTTCTTAAATGGACAGCCAGGCTGCGCTTCAAGAAAAAGAAATGACGCCACTTGTTGCCACTATAAAATTCAAGCTTTCACATGAAAATTAGAATTTTAGAAAATGTGTATCTACCACCAGGAATCTGATAATTTTCCAATGTGCAAGAACTGTTCTGATAAGATTGGTGGTGATATTAATGAATGTTATTATTTTATAATGTGTAATTAAATGTGTTTTCAAATTCCACATTGCAACAAATCTTTAACAAAGACGTATTGCTGAGTTGTGGTGTTATATCAAAGGAGAATGTTCACAATTATTTGAAAAGGCTATTAGATGTTTTTCCTGAATTACAGTATCTGTATGAGACCAGGTTTTCTTCATTAACTTCAAACAAAATAACACCCCTGTGTTAGGCTGATAATGGCTCCCAAAGATAAAGCCACATCCCATGGCTTCATTTGTGAATGTTAACTCACAAAGTAAAACTTGTGCAGATGTGATTAGGGATTTTGAGATAAAGAGATAGTCCTGGACTATTCAAGTGGGCCCTAAGTGCCATCACAACAAAGTCCTTATAAGAGAGAAGCAGACTTAGGGTGATGAGCACACAATCCAACACACAAGTGATGGATTGTAGAATTGTGCACCTGGAACCTGTATAGTTTTATTAACCAATGTCAGCCCAATAAATTCAATAAAAAAGAAAAAAATCAAAAAGAGAGAGAAGCCGAAGGAGATTAGGTACCACACGCAAAAGAGAAGTTGAGGTGAAGATAGAGGCAGAGATTGGAACCATGCAGCCTCAAATTAAGAAATGTCAGCAGCCACCAGGAGCTGAGGCAAGAAATTAATTTTCTTCTTGAGCCTCCAGAGGGAGCACTTCCCTGCTCACTCCCCGATTTCTGCCTGGTGAAAAGGGTCTTGGCCTCCAGAGCTACGAAGGATACATTTCTATTGTTTTGAGCCACCAACTTTCTGGTGATTTCTTACAGCAGCCCCAGGAAACTAACACAAACCCTAAAGCAGAAGGTTAAATGCAGAAACAAGCATGAGAATCCCGCCGTCATATTGAGCCTGACCATAAAGAGATTTGCAAAATTGTGAAACGATGCCCCTCCTCTCACTATTTTTTTTTGTTTTGAATATATAGCTATTTTTTGCTTTTTTTAATGTTGTAAGCATGTAGTGGGTTTATTGTGCTACTTTAAAATCAATTAATAGCTTAAAATTTTCTGTTTTACTTTTTAATTTAGTAAATATCTATAGATATAACCCATACAAACAAGAGCTTTTGGAGGCCCTCGATAATTTTTAAGCATGTAGAAGGGTCCTGTGATCACAAAGTTTGAAAACTGCTTATCTCATGTATAGTAGGTGCTCAATTATGTGTTGAAATAATTATTATGTTTATTATTCACTCACATCAATTGATATGTGAGTATAGGCCAGTCAACAGCAAAAGAGTTTAGGGGTAAGGTGAATGGTTGCAAGGAAAGAATGGTTGCAAGAGGAGTTCTTAGAAAAGAGAAATTTAGAAAAAAGACAAGCCATCTCCAGTTGATCAGTTTATGAAGAAGTTGCCAGAGCTTCCTCCTCAGTGACCCAGACACAATGATAGTTGAATTCTCCCCAGTTCCTACCATTCCTCCTCTAGCTTCTACTTTGTAAAGTTGAATATTGAAAATACAGCCAAGAAACAAATGTCAAAAGCCCAGAAGTGAAATTCCTGGTAGGAAAAGCTGTAAAATTGTACAGCAAGACTCCCTATGATTTAGAATTATAGGATGGGGACTGGAAGAAAATTTGGAGATCATCAACCCATCCAGTCACCTAAGTTTGTAGAAGAGGATACCAATACTTAGACTGTGGAAGCCACTTGACCAAAGTCACACAACCTTGGGAGTAGAACTGAAATTGCAGCCCCAAGTCTAGACGTTGAGCCTGGAGCATTCCACCCCTCCCCCCATACTTTCATGGCATTGACCGTGAAGTGGTGGCCTGTGGCTTCCTGTGCCGGGACTCTGGCTCCAGGCCCTGCTCTGAAATGAAGGGGGTATGATGTTCTCTTTTAAGCTTATAATTTTGAACTGTCCATTTTTCTGTAAATATAGACTCTTCTTTCTTCTTATCCCATCTTTACTTCTGTCCCAGGTAATTTCACTCAGAATGCCCTACTATCACAGGGATTGAACGTGTTAAATTAAGCCCTCTCGAACTGGATTTCCTCTGTCTCTTCCAGTCAGGAAGAAGGGTGGCTTCACTGAGCTAAAAATAGGGCAGAGAAGTGACTCAGCACCTGAGTGAGGCGCATGTACCTTCAGAAGATGCAGTGGCCCTAGGACAGCAGGAGGACAAATTATAACAGTTTATTTCCCCGAAGAATATCAGAAGCCTCACCACAAACTTTCCAAGCAGGGCTGTTTCACTTGACTCACTTGGAAATATATACAGATGTGTGAAAGAGTATAAAAATTTTTAAATATTTTATTTATTTACTTTGAGAAAGAGAGGAAGGGAGGGAGAAAGAGAAGGAGAAAATCATCAATTGGTTGCCTCTCATGCCCCCAACTGGGAACTAGGCCCAAAACCCAGTCATATGCCCTGACCAGGAATTGAACTGGTGACCGCTTGATTTGCAGGCTGGCACTCAGTCCACTGAGCCACACCAGCCAGGGCAGGATTTTTTTTCTTCAGTATATTTCCTAAGCTTCCTTTTTAAAATCTTTTATGTTGAATAGATGTTAAACTCACCTTATTAAAAATTCAAAATGTGCAAAAATTTATACTGAGAAAAGTCTTTTTCCCTTCCCATCCCCCAGCTATCCACTTGATCTCCCTAGAGGCAACTACTATAATCTCTTTCTTCAAAAATATTTTATACGTAAATATTAGCCTTCTCTCTGAAAGCCTTAGGTTCCAACTCCATGTCCACAGAGAATTCAGCCCACTTTTTTCCAGTATATATCTCCAGGGAATCATTCTTTCATGTAACATGTTTTTTGGAACTTTCTGCCCTCACTGGATGGGACTGTGGAAGACAGACAACAGTTGTTCACGCTCACTTACTCCAGAGTTGCCGTGCCGTCCTGGGAATTTGCCTGGGAACCACCTGAAAGGGGAGTTCCAGGACACACACATACCCATCCAGTTCTCACCCTCATCCTCCGCCAGACTCTTTCCCACAGAAAGTCATCCATTCTGTTCCCAGCCCCTTAAATGTCTAAACTCCATTCAGGTTTCTTCATCCCCTCGCTCTTTGGGTTTAGCATTTGGCAATACTTTCCCTGCAAAGCCCTTGTCAGCTTTCACCAATAATCCTGATTTCCCATTCTACTTAAATTGCCTTCATTTACCCCTAAAAACATGCTTAATATGACCCCCTGCCACCATCTTGTTTCAGTATTTCATCTTGTCTTGGATTATTATTAAAAAGATTGCAATTGGTCATCCATTATTCCTAACTTCTCTTTTCAACTAACCCTTTAGAGAGAGCTTTCTATCTTAGAACTCTGATCATATTATTCTCAGTTCAAAATAGTCTAATGGATAAAATGCAAACTCCTGAGATCTAGACTTTGATAACTTTCCCATCATCCACCTCTCTAACCTCTTCACCTACTAGACTTAAGTTAGCATTTTTTGTTTTAGTGATATTAAGCTGCCAACAGTTCCCTGAATATACCAAGCTTTAACTCCTCGTGATTTTGCACACACTGACTACCTGGAATATTCTTCCACTCTTAACTGGAAAATTCTTGTTTACCCTTTAAAAGAGAACTCAGACATCAGTTCCTCTATGAAGCCATCCCTGCCCCAGGTTTATACCTTTTTTATACAACCTCCACTAAAATTGAATTCAAATGATCAATTTACCTGTCTCTCTCCCCTGTTGGAACTCAGCCCTCAAGGATAGGAGCATGTTTTTGTTATTCTCAATTCTAGCACAGAATCTTTATGTATTGTCATAGAAAGATATTCATGATACACTGATATAAGTGAAGAAAACGGTTTATGAAACATATACCAGGTCTGTCTGGAAAAAGTCCAGCCATTGTTAATATAATGAGAACAGTTTGCATGACATCCACGTAGGCTGGCAGCCAAGGAGAGTGGGCAGGAATGATCACACATGAACAATGATGACTTCACTGCAGTAGTCAATGGTGGTGGGGCGGTAGACACTTTTGAGTGAGTATGTGTACTGTGTGGCTTTCACATTCAAAATGACTGAGCTAGTAGAGCAATGCATCTGTGTCAAATTTTCTGTTAAGCTATTCCCCTGTGGAAACCATTCAGATGATTCAGAAGGCCACAGCTACGGGCAACTGGTGATTGGCAGCTTCATCACAACAACACAACTGTTTATGGGTCACTGCAGAGTTTTTTTGTGAAACATCAAATCACCCAGGTGACTCAGCCCCACGACAGCCCAGATTTAGTGCCCTGCAACCTCCGGCTTTTCCCAAAACTAAAATCACCTTTGAAAGGGAAGAGATTTCAGACCATCGATGATATTCAGGAAAATACAACAGGGTAGGTGGTGGTGTGTGAGGTGCCTACTTTGAACGGGACTGAGGCATCATTGTCCTATGTACAATGTTTCTTGTATCTTGTATCTTCTTCAATAAATGTCTCTATATTTCATGTTATGTGGATGGGTACCTTCTGGACAGACTACATCTATATCTATACCTATATCTATATTGTGTTATTATCTTATTTCCTTGCTAATGAGTAGTTGTTGCTTCGAACACCATGAGTTTCTGGGTTTTTAATTTCCAGATCAGAATTTTATATCATTCTGAGTAAGTTCTTTGTGACTTTCTGACAGTAAGGACCCTCAAGGTGGTTTCCGTTTATATTGATGAAACCTGAAACCAAAGTACCTGTCCATCTCATATTTACCACAATTTGTAAATATAAAGTTATTTGCCCAATTTACTTAAAGTCTTTCTCACTCACTAGGTCGGATGCCCCTCAAGTGCAGGGATCAGGTGTTCACAACCATTTTCCCAGCACTTAATGAGCACCTGTTGTACCCGTCTTAAAGGAAGCATGTGGTGGGAGGGAGTGGTACACATAGAAAAATGTAAATGCCCAAATGTTGAAGGTGGTTGCCTAGGATGATGGAATTATTATTACTCTGTATGTCTTTCTTTATACTTGCAAGTATTTAATTATACCTGCAAGAAAAATGAAGAATTTTTGAAAATAATAATATATTAATTTTATAAAGTAAAACTATTTTAGGAAGAAGCGATGACCCAAGAACTCAGAGGCCCATTCAAGCCCCAATTCTACCTTCTCTGTTAGGGTAGATTATATGGGTTTGCCTCCGACATGGGACTTGTGGTAGCTGAGAGTGTCAGAGGTTAAAGCACAACCAGAGGAAGGATCGTAAGGAGAAAGAGGTCCTGGGAGGGCATCTGGTTGTACGTTCCCCAGTACTGTCCGCAATCAGCGGGGATTTAAAGAAGTTCCTATTGATGACTGTCTCTACTGTGACCAATCTCCTATACAGGGTGAGACGAAGGTAGGTTTACAGTGGTTCATACGGAAAATAATACGACATTAATAAATAATCACCACAAACTGTGTTTTGTGCACTCACAACTGTAAACCTACTTTTGCCCACCCTGTATATGTCACAAAGTCTAAAGAGTTGATCCCAGGATTTTATCTAAAATGTCCATCTTTTCACACAAAAGCTATAAGAGCTTCAAAGAAGCAGGAAGGTATATTACATATACTCATGAAAAAAAAGCAGTTAATAGTAACTGTCTCTAACAGGGTCCACATATTCGATTTATCAAACTTCAAAGCATGTATAAATATGTTCAAAGAATTGAAGAAAATCATGTTTAAAGAATTAAAAGGTCATATGACAACAATGACTTAAATAATCTCTATAAAGAGATATAATTTATTTTTTAAAAGAATGAAACATCAAAAAGTTGAGAAGTGTAATGTTTGAAAATTCACTAGAGTAGTTCAAAAGCAAATTTGAGATGGCAGAAGAAATATCAGTAAACTTGAAAATAGAGCAATAAAAATTATTTAATCTTAAAAACAGAGAAAAAAGAATGAAGAAAAATAAACAGAATCTCAGATCTGTGAGCTACCATCAAGAACATCAACATACATGTAATAGGAGTCCCACAAGAAGAGGAAAAGGAAAAAGGAGTAATAAGAAGACATAAAGAGACTTCTGGCGAGGCAGAAGAAGAAGGCATAGGTAGACACACCGTGCCTCCTCGCACGACAAAAAGAATGACAACAACAAATTTAAAAACAAAAAACAACCATAACTGACAGAATATTGGACTGTATGGAAGTCCAACAACCAAGGAGTTAAAGAAGAAACAATCATCCAGTCTGGTAGGTGGAGAAGAGACCAGCAGTCGGGCCGAGAGGACTCTCAGCAAGGCAGCAACTGGAGGACAGGGGTGGGCAAGATGGTGGCTGGTGGAGCGGGTAGCCCCACATTTGCATGTAGATAAACCAGGAGGAACAACTGGGGAGCAAGACAGACCGCACAAACCAATGTTCCAGAACAGGGAAATAAAGCTTCAAAACCTGAGTGGAAAAACCTGTGGGCGTTGAGGCAGCAGTGGGAGAAACTCCCAGCCTCACACGAGAGTTTGTTGGAGAGACCCACAGGGTCCTAGAATGTACAGAAACCCACCCACTGGGAATCAGCACCAGAAGGACCCTATTTGCTGTGGGTATTGGGCAAAGTGACTGAAAGCCAGCAGAGTGGAGAAAGCAACATTGTTCCCTCTTGCACCCCTCCCCCATATATAGCACCACAAGGCAGTGTGGGTTGCCCCACCCTGATGAACACCTAAGGCTCCACCCCTTACTATACAACAGGTGCACCAAAACAACAACAAAAAAAGACCCAAATGAAAGAACAGATCAAAGCTCCAGAAAAAAATATAACTAAGCAACGAAGAGATAGCTAACCTATCAGATGCACAGTTCAAAACACTGTTTATCAGGATGCTCACAGAATTGGTTGAGTATGGCCACAAAATAGAGGAAAAAGGGAAGGCTATGAAAAGTGAAATAAAGGACAATGCACAGATAACTAACAGTGAAGGGAAGGAAACTGGGACTAAAATAAATGGTTTGGACCAGAAGGAAGAAATAAACATTCAACAACAACAGAATAAAGAAATAATTCAAAAAAAAAAATGAGGAGAGGCTTAGGAACCTCCAGGACAACTTTAAATGTTCTAACATCCATATCATAGGGGTGCCAGAAGTAGAAGAGGAAGACCAAGATATTGAAAACTTATTTGAAAAAATGATGAAGGAGAACTTACCCAATCTGGCAAAGGAAATAGACTTCCAGGAAGCACAAGAAGCTCAGAGAGTCCCCAAGAAGTTGGACTCAAGGAAGCACACACCAAGGCACATCATAATTACATTAGCCAAGATTAAAGATAGGAAAGAATCTTAAAAGCAGCAAAAGAAAAGGAGACCGTTACCTACAAAGGAGTTCCCATAAGGTTATCAGCTAATTTCTCAAAAGAAACCTTACAGGCAAGAAGGGGCTGGAAAGATGTATTTGAAGTCATGAAAGGTAAGGACCTCCATCCAAGATTACTCTATCCAGCAAAGCTATCATTTAGAATGGAAGGGCAGATAAAGTGCTTCCCAGATAAAGTCAAGTTAAAGGAGTTCATCATCACCAAGCCCTTACTTACTATATGAAATGTTAAAGGGACTTATCTAAGAAAAAAAGATGATAAAAAATATGAGCAGCAAAATGACAACAAATTCACAACTATTAGAAACTGAACCTAAAACAAAACAAAAACAAAAACAAACTAAGCAAACAACTGGAACAGGAACAGAATCACAGAAATGGAGATCAC
>PVKM010039095.1:0-13882 GCA_004027735.1 Carollia perspicillata | reverse complement strand
GTGTGAGAATGGAGGAGGAGAGGGTGAAATGATTGTGTGTAGAGAAAATGGACTTAGCAGTTACGCTAAGACTGTCCTATAGCAGTAAATGCCTGCGGGAGGTTAGTGAGCATATTAGCATGGGACAGTCAGTGTTACTTTGTATCTTCTAGCAACATTCAGTTGCATAGTTGCATACTTGGAGAGTTGGATTTAACCTCTTGTGCTTTTGTTGAGTACAGTAAAATGAGAGAAAGGACAGTGATTGAATAAAGTAAATTAAATTGATGGTAGAATTAAAACCCAGTGATAGAAGAGGTATAAGTGACAGCAAAAAAAAAAAAAATGGTAGGGCTAATGATAGTTCCTAGTGGGGACTAGGGGTTGTTGAAGACTGGTTTCTAAGAGAAGTGACCTGCAGAGATAATTGGTTTTGGCTAGAGAATTGGACACTTAAAATTTGGATGAGATGACAGTGGTTGGAGTGCATGGCTGACGTAGGGTGGAGGAAGAGGATAGCACAAGTATATGGTAGAGGGAAAATCAGAGTTGAATGAACTTTTATCGTGATTTTTAAGTTCCCAGATGTATGATCCATAAAGCCCAAATATTTTCTTCACCACTTATTTGGAGGCAGTGTACTGTGATAGTTACATGGTACAAGCTCTGAAGCCAGACTGCCTGTCTTCACTTAGCTCTGCCACTTTGGACTCGCACAATTTATGTCTTATCTTCTCATCTTTAAATTGGGGATAATAAAATATTGCCTACTAATTTAGATTATTTTTAAAATTATGTTTTAATAGGTTAACTTGTAGGAATTAATGCTCAAAGGCTTGAAAAATAGTGGCATGAACATGTGAGATTTCATTGTCTCCCTTGGAGCAAATCCTGAGGGAGGCAGTCCATGAAATCATTAGGGATCCAGGCTCCAACCACTCATACAATTTGATTAAAGGCAGCTGCTAGAACTGTAGCTATCACATCTCAGTTTCAGCGTCACAATAAGAAGACAAGGAATCAAAAGCCATGCCTCCACCTTTTAAGATAACTTCTTAGAAGTGCAACAAAACACTTCTATTTTTCTTTCATGTGGCCACACCTGTCAGGGAGCCTAGTAAATAGTGTGTTTGAGCTTAGTGGCAATGTGCCCATTAAAAGGGGGCCCACATGCTAAGGAAGGTGAAAGTGTGAGTTACTAGGAAGCAGTTGGCCGCCTCCGCCACAATTACCGTTTAGCACAGGGCATGGGCACAAAGTTCCATAAATGTTACTTTTTTCTACCTACTCATTCTCATTGAATCAGGAAATCAGGAAGTTTTCCATCGTATTTGGGTTCTCATACACGTGTGTGTTCTTTTCCCTACGACAGCCGTTCCTCCACTGGCTGCCAGCACTATGTCACCGTCTCTCGCATTGCTGGCTAACAACCTGTCCATGCCCACCAGTGACCTACCACCTGGTGCTTCCCCAAGGAAAAAGCCTCGAAAGCAACAGCATGTGATTTCTACAGAAGAAGGGGATATGATGGAGACAAACAGCACTGATGATGAAAAGTCCACCACCAAGAATCTTATGATGAAGACTGAGAAGCGCAAGTCTCCTCCCAAGGAATATATTGGTAATGGTCATTTGGGTTAACTGTTGTCACGTGAAGCTTTCTCACTTCAGTCAGGGGTCAGTCCCTGAAGCTGTTTATGTAGTCACGTCTCACTTATGGCTCACTTATTGGAATTGTACCTTGAGGATTGTGGCAAATATGTAATAAGCTATTTAATGTTCTTTTTCTTTCCTTTTGAATAGATGAAGAAGGTGTGAGGTATGTCCCAGTGCGTCCAAGACCTCCCATTACTTTGCTCCGTCACTATCGGAACCCCTGGAAAGCTGCTTACCACCACTTTCAGCGATACAGTGATGTCCGGGTCAAAGGTTAGCTTCCCCAAGAAACATCCAGTGTCAATGCATGAAATTGTTCTTTCACTTGTTTATGTGACGATTACAGTAGAATAGACAGAATCACAGTTTTTCCTTGCTAAAAAAACCTACATTTTTGTTATAAAAACTTAGTGCTTAATTTAGGCAAACTGTATATTTGAGTATAAAATTTGGAAAATTATCTTTTGCCTGAGAAAGCTGTGTGTACTTTATTGGAAATACAGTCTAATGAATAAATTACTTGGGTTTTTTTTTTTTTTTTTTTTTAGTAAAATTCATGTGTTACCAGCTCCTCAAGTGGTGGCAGGTGGTCTCCTTTGCCCTCAGAGTAGTTGTGGAAGGAGCTGTACTAGATTATGTGACATAACCCATAATAGCTCCTAGGATGCTAAAATGTGCCTTCAGCATAAGCCCTAGGAAGTTTTATTTTACAAAAGACTACTTTTATTTAACATATGTGTAACTCTTAGAATTGTCCAAGGCAGACCCTCAATAAATATTTTTGTTGTTGTTGAACTTAATAACATTTTGATAAAGCCGCATTGATAAAAATGGCTGTAGTACTTTTAAATATTTGTACTGACAGACTGTAAGTGTCATTAATATCAAATACAGTCATTGCACAAAGATGTATACATTTTCAAAGAGTTGGTCATATTTCCCATTCCTTCATATAAATTCTATTTGGAAACTTCTCTGAGCATTTCCTTGTAACCTCCAGATCAGTCAGAGGGTGGTACCAACTTCTATGAGCAGGGGTAGAGGTCCTGACCGTTCATCTCTGAATGGGAGTACAGAGGTGGTGACACTTGTCAACTTTCTTCCTCATGAGTACACCCTTAGGTTTGAAAAGTAGACGAGATTTCCAGAGATCAGAGAGTGCTGGCCTGTGGTGGCGGCAGGAAATGTACCCACTAAACATCTCTTAATGCCACAGGATTCCATATCACAGTAGTAAAACAGTTAAAGTTTTCTGGTAACATAAAGATTTTTATTGTTTATTAGGATTTACTCTTCATAACTCTATCAAGAAAGGTAATTTGACAGATGAAAATACTAATGATTCCTCAAATCTTCTATTTGGATACATACATATTAATCAGTTTTGCACCAAGTCTCTTGACTATTAAGATTTAGTTGAACTGCTTTGCCTAAGTTTTAAAATCATATTCATAAAAATAAATAAACATGGAGCAGTAAAAATTGGTTTGGTAATTCACAAGTAGGAAAGAACAGAGAAGTATGATTAAGAGGCACAGGAAACAAACAGAAAACAAATAATGACACAGCAGACTTAATCTTATATATAGGTAATTACCTTAAGCCTTGACTGGTGGCTCAGTTGGTTAGAGTGTTGTCCCACATACCAAAAGGTCTTAGGGTTCAATTCCTGGTCAAGGCACAGACCTAGGTTGCAGGTGTGACACCCTCCCCCCGGTTAGGGTGCATACTGGAGGCTACTGATTCATGTTTTTCTCTTTCTCTCCCATCCTCTTCCTCCTCCTCCCTCTCCTTCCCCCTCTTTCTCTTCCTTCCTCTCTTTCTAAAATCAATGAACATGTCTTCTAGTGAGGATTTTTTTTAATTACCTCAAATGTGAATAGTCTAGACATACTAATTAAAACACAGAATGGCAGAGTAGATGGAGAAAAAAGGTCCACCTATATTCTATCTATAAGAAACTCACTTCAAATACAGTGACATAGGTAGACTGACGGATGGAAAAATATATGCAATGCAAAAATTAAAAAAAAAGAGTAGCTATATGAACATCAAATAAAAGACTTCAGAGGAAAGAAAATTACTAGAGATAAAGAAAGGCATTGACTACTGTTAAAAAATGTAGAGGCAACAAAAACCAAGAACTTCAGAATATACATAGTAAAAAGAGTAGAGGTGAAAGAAGAAATAGGCAAATATGCTGTGATAGTGAGAGCTTCAACACCCCATTCTCAGCAGTTATAGAAGTGCTTGACAAAATCAGCAAGGATATAGAACCCAATACCACAAACCAGCATCTAATAAACATCTGTACAACACATGGAACACCAGGAAATACATATTGTCTCAAGTATGTATACACCATGTAAAGATAGACAATATCTTGGATCACAAAGCAAACCTCAACAGATTTAAAAGAATTGTATCTTCATTTTGCATAATGAAATCAAATTAGAAACCAATAACAGAGATAACCAAAAAAAAAAAACCATTCAAACCATGGAAATTACACAACACATTTCTATGTAATGGGTCAAAGAGGAAGTCTCGAGGAATTTTTTTAAAATAGGTAAACTGAATCAAAATGAAAATAAAAAACAAAATGTGTGAGGCAAATAGAGCTTTTGCCAACAGAGACATTTCCAGCACTAATTGCTTGCTTTAGAAAAGAGGAAAGATTTCACTCAGAGTTCCTATATCAAAGCTGTAAAAAGAGCAGCATAAACTCAAAGGAAACACAGGGAAAGAAAAAGTAAAGATAGCAGATATCAGTGAAATCGAAAACGGAGTAAAATCAATAAAACAAAAGTCGGTTCTTTGAAAAAAGATCAATAAAACTAAGTCTCTAGCAAGACTTAAAAAAGATAAAAGAGAAAAGGCAAATTATGAATATCAGGAATGAAAGAGCATATTATTACATATTGTGCAGCCATTAAAAGCAAAAGGAAATGTACCCTGACTGGTGTGGCCCAGTGAGTTGGGAGTAGTCCCACAAACCTGTAGGGGTCTGCAGGTTCAATTCCTGGTCAGGGCACAACAAGCCAGGATTGTAGGTCAGGTCCCTGGTTGGGGGCTTGAGAGAGGCAATATAGATCAGTGTTTTTCCGGCACTTCAAATGTTTCTTTCCTTTCCTTTCTTCCTGCCTCCCCCTCTCAAAATGACTAAATAAAACCTTTTTTAAAAAGAATAAGAAAATACTATGAACATCTTTATGTTTATAAAGTCAGTCTCAGATAAAATGGAACAATTCCTTCAAAAACATAAACTACCAAAACTGCTCCTTAAGCAGATAGTCTGAACAGTCCTGATACCATTAGATAAGTTAAAATTATAATTTAAAAGCTTCCAAACAGAAATTTTTAGGCTAAGATACATTTACTGGGAAATTCTACCAAATGTTTATATGACCAATCAACACAAATGCTTCACAGTCTCTTTCAAAATACAGAATGGAACACTTTTAGAATCATTTTACGAAGTCAGTCTTTTCCCTGCCTGATAGAAAAACAAAAGCCAGCCCTGGCTGGTGTAGCTCAGTGGATTGAGCACGGGCCTGCAAACTGAAGGATTGCGGTTTGATTCCCAGTCAGGGCACATGCCTGGGTTGCAGGCCAGTTCCCAGCAGGGGACGCATGAGAGGCAACCGTACATTGATACTTTAAAAAAAAAAGCCAAGGAAAGCATAAATATAGAAAACTACAGATCAATATTCCTCATGAATATAGAAGCAAAAGTACTGAACAAAATGTTAGTAAATTGAATCCAGTAATATATAAATAGAATTTTACACCTTGGTACGTGGGATTCATTATAGCTATACAAATCCAATTTAATACTTGAAAATTCATTAATTCACCAACTGTTAATAAGCTATGTTAATTTTCTAGGGCTGTCATAACAAAGTTCCAAAAACTGGAGAGCTTAAAATAATAGAAGTTTATCTCTCATAGTTCTGGAGGCTAGAAGTCCAAAATCAAGGTACCAGCAGGATCATAAACTCTCTCTCTGAAGGCTGCCAGCAACCCTTGACAACATGTGGCCTGCAACTGCATCACTCCAATTCTGCCTCCATATATATCCACATAGAGTTAGTTCTTCCCTGTGTATCTTAACTGTTTCCCTTCTCATAAGACATTGGTCATTGGTTTTAGGGCCCACCTTAATTCAGTGTAACTACTGCTTAACTTGATTACATCTGCAAAGACCCTACTTTCAAATAGAATCACATTTTAGGTACCAAGGGTTAGGACTTCAACTCATCTTTTGTGGGGAACACAACAAAAGTTAAAGAGAAATTGCATGATCATATTAATTAATGCAGGAAAATTGACAGCTCAACACTTTCTTATTAGAAAAACTTAAAAAACAGGGGAAGAGACTTCCTCAACTTTATTTTTTTTTAAAAAGTCTACAAAGAGCCCTGGCAGGTGTGGCTATGGATTGAGCACCAGCCTATGAACCAAAGGATTGCCAGTTCAATTCCCAGTCAGGGCACAGCCTGGGTTGCAGGCCAGGTTCCCCAGTGCAGGGTGTGTGAGAGGCACAACCACACACTGATGTTTCTCTCCCTCTCTCTCTCTCCCTCCCTTCCCTCTGTCTAAAAATAAATAAGTGAAATCCTTAAAAAAACAAGTCTACAAAAACCTACAGCTAACAATATACTTAATGGTGAAAGGACTAAATGCTTTCTACCTGAGATTAGCAAAAAGACAAGGCTGTTCTCTCTCACCACTTTTAGTCAACACAGAAGATCTAACCACAGCTTAGGCAATAAAAAGAAACAGAAGGTTATACAGGTTGGAAATAAATAAAACTATCCTATCCCTATTTGCAGATGACATTATTATCTACAAAGTAAATTTCAAGGAATTCAATGAAAAAAAACCTGAAACTAGTGTGTTTAGCAAAGTCACGGGATACAATATTCACACACAAAAATCTTTTGTAATTTTAGATACTTGGAATGAATTTTCAAAAACTGAATAGAGACATACAATGTTCATGGATTATAAAACTCAGTATAACCATGTCAGTTCTACCTAGGTTAATCACTAGGTTTAATAAAGTTCCTACCAAAATCACAGAAAGGCTTTTGTAGACATAGTAAAGCTTACTTTAAACTTTATTTATGGAAAGGCATAAGAGCTAGAATAGCTAAAATAATCATGAAAAATAAGAGAAATCATTCTTAGCTATTTTAAGCCTATGATTTAGCTACAGTAATCATAACAATGGTACATATTTGTGGAGGGATAGACCTATAGATGACTGTAATGAAATAGAAAACAAATAAATTCACACAAATATGCTAAACAGACTTTTGACCAAAGTGCAATAGCAATTCCGTGGAAGAAGGAAAGTCTTTTTAACAAATAGTGCTAGACATTCATTAGTAAAACACAAACACACACAGAGCCTCAATCTAATTCTCACACTTTAAACAAACATTAACTCAAAAGGGATAATAGATTTAAATTTGAATGTAAAACTATACAACTTTTAGAATACCTGATAGAAATTTTTCTGGGCCTAGGAATGATGAATGGTTCTTATACATGGCACTAAAAACATGTATAAAAGAAAAAAATATAATTGGGCCTCATAAAAACTTTTTATCTGTGAAAAGTTTTTGATTATCCTGTTAGGAGAATGAAAAGACAAGACATAAACTGGGAGGAAATATTAGCAAACCTATAATCTTATAAAGGACTCATATATGTTAGGAATCCTTAATACTTAACAGTAAATAAAAACAATAGTCCATTGACAAAATGCACAAAGGAATGAAGATGCATTCCCCCAAAGAGGATATACAGATGACAAGCACATGAGTTGTTCAAGGAAACATGAATTATAATCCTTAAGTATGGGCTGCACAGACTTTCTTCCAAACTGTAATATGTGAAAAGAGGGTGGGGATAGGGGTAATCTTACAGTGGAGACACTTGACAAATACCACCTCAGTTAGGTGATCAAGGTCAATATCAATAGTAATGATACTTTGAAGATTTTATCAGCTTTGACTTCTAATATTTTTACTATGATATATGTTTGTGGATATCCTTGCATTTATCATGCTTGGAGTTTCTTTAGCTTCCTGTATAGATAGGTTATTGTTTTTTCAATAAACTTGAGAAGTTTTCAACCTTTTTTTTTTTTAAGATTATTCTTCCTTCTCCCTTCTCTTTTCCTTATTGTACTCTTGTTAACATGTATGTTGGTACTCCTAATGGTGTCTCACATTTCTGACACCCTGTTCATTTTTCTCCTTGTTTTCTCTCAGTTCTTTAGCTTCCATAATCTCTATCAATCTGTCTTAAACTTGACAAATTCTCTTTTGTACCATTTCAGATCTACTGTTGATTCCCTCTACTGGATTTCAAACTTTTCATTTATTGCACTTTTCAACTCCAGAATTTGTACTTGGTTCTTTTTTAATGTCTTTTTCTTTGACATTCTTTCCATAGTGTACCATGATTATCATACCTTCTTTTACTTCTTCACTTATGCTTTCTTTTCATTCTGTGAATTTATTTATAATGGCTACTTTGAAAGCTTTTTCTAGTAAGTGTGACTCATACTTCCTGTTTCTTTTGCATAACTCATAATTTTTTGTAGAAAACTGGACATCTTATATAATATATATTGTAGCACTTCTGAGTATTGCAGCTCCATTCTAAGTTCGTTATTGTTATTTGTTTCTTTGCATAATAACTGGCTGGAGTGTTTTAATGAAGTCTAACCACACCCACCCCACCCTAACCCCCAAGAGTGAAGCCTCTGCTGTTGCCCCTCGGGGACGCACAGTCATCCTGGGAAAGGAGCATTGGTAGGGCTCCTTCCCACTCTTCCTGATTATACTAGCTGCTAAACCCCACTAATTACTTGCCATTTGCTCTACTATAACACAGTACATACTGGAATTTGCCCTGTAACACGAAGTAAATTTCTCTGCAAACTAATCCAGTCCAGTTGTAGCTCTTTGTTAGATTAGTTTCTGAGGTCAGTGTTGGATATTTTTTCTGCCCCCAGGAGAGCTTCTCCCAACTTCATTCTTTGTTTTCTCTTGCAAGCTAACCAGCTCACAGTTTAGGTTGTATCTTCATTAATGTACAGATTTCTTCTCACTTGCCACTCACTACAACCTCCCTGTTCTTGGGAGCACCTTTATGTTTGAGCTTCACCCTTTTACAAATAGAGTCAGTTCCTTTGGGAAGAGATTAAGCTACCTGTTTTATGAACTGTTTCTCCCCCCAAGCAGAATCTCTTAGCCAAGGGTTATGAGGATGGTGGTGGGGATACTAGTAACCTTCTCTCTGAGTAACACCTGCTCTTTAAGAGGTGAGTGCTCTGTGAGGAGAGAGACAGAGAAGTGAGCAGCTTGAGATCCTCTTGGCTTGCCTCTCCTACCCACTTCACAAGCCCAGAAAAGGGCCCCTGGTACCCCAGTTGTCCTCAGCATGTCTTGCCTGAGATACAGTCTATCCATGAGTGGAGGTTGAACAAAAGGGAGCCCCCACATCTCAATGGTACTTACCTGTGACTTAACCTCAGCACTAGGTAGCGGGAAGCAGGATGAGAAATGGTGGTGTCCTGCTCCTCCTAGGAAGAAAGCCCTTCACCTGTAGGAGAGGGAACACAGTTCAGCTTGCAGCATTCTGGAATGGAGTCTCTGCCTCACTCACTGAGCTGGGAAGGAGAAGGAGAGGCAACATTCTGTCCAAATACCACAGGCTTGATGTTCTTACCATGTTTTAGTAGATGTGCTTGAATAGATGTCTCCGCATTTGCTATTTGCCCTTAGGAGCTTTTTAGAGTTGTAAATGGTTATTTTAAAATTTTTCACCAATCTCACTAGGGAGTAGGTTAGCAGGGCATGCTTACACATTACTGAGTTACTCTGGGAAATAATCGCTAAATGCGATTCCATAAAAATAAAGTAGACATTTATATGACCCACCAGTTGCACTCCTGAACATTTATCCCGAAACAATGAAAACCTATGTCCACACAGAAATTTGTATACAGGTGTTCATAGCAACTGTTTTTGTAATAGCCACAAACTAGAAACAAGGCAAATGATAGTCAATGGGAAAATGGTTGAACAAACTGTGGTACTATTAAATACTACTTAGGGTTAAAAAGGAAGGAACTATTGAGCATTCAGCAGCTTCCATGGATCTCTTAAAGGGACACATACCATGTGATTCTGATCTACATAACATTCTCAAAATGACAAAATTATACAAATAATGCTAGAGGTTAATGATGGGGAGGGATGGTGTGACCATAATGGTGTAGTATGATAGAGGCCTTTGTGTTGATGCACTGGTTCTGAATCTTGATTGTGGTAGTAGTCACATAAATCTACACACATGATAAAACGACGTAGAACCACACTAACACTTTACATCAATGGCAGTTTCCTGGGTTTGATATTGTGCTGTAGTTATGTAAGATGTAATCAGTAGGGTAAATGATTTCTCTCTACTGCTTCTTTTAATAGCTTTAGAGAGAGATAGTTTACATATTAAAATGTATACTTTAGTGATTTCTAGTGCATTCACAGAGTTGTGCATCCATCACTGCAGTTAGTTTAAAATTTTTTCATTATTCCAATAAGAAACTCCATACCCCTTAGCCATCACCCCCAATCCTGCCATCTTCACTCCTCCATATATCTCAGCCCTAGGCAACCTCTAATCTACTTTCTGTCTCTGTAGCTTTTCTAATGCTAGACATTTCACGTGCATGGAATCATAATATGCAGTATTCTGATACTGGTTTATTTCACTTAGCATGTTTTTAACATTCATCCATGTTGTAGTATGTATCAATACTTCATTCCTTTTTCTTGCCAAATATTCTAGTTAGTGAATACTGGCTTTTATCCATTCATCATTTGATGGGCATTTGAGCTGCTTCCACTTTCTGGTTATTATGAAAATGATGCTACAAATGTTTGTGCAAATTTTTGTGTGGCTGTTCTCATTTCTCTTGGATATGTACCCAGGAATGGAGTTTCTGGGTTGTTTGGTAATTCTGTATCTAACATTCTGATAACTGTGAGACTGCTTTCCAAAGCAAATACATTTTCCTTTCCTATCAGCAATGCATGATGCTTCCAATTTCTCAACATCCTCACCATATTTTACTGACTTTTTTTGTTTTAATCTTTAGAGGGGAAGGGAAGGAGAGAGATATCAGTGTATGGTTGCCTCTCATGGGTCCCCTGCTGGGAACTGGCCTACAACCCAGGCATGTGCCCTGACTGGGAATCGAACCGCAATCCTTTGGTTCGAGGGAGGCCTGGTATGGGGCTGGGACTCCTTACTCCTGAGATATCCAAATTTTTTTCCACCACACATGGGTGTGGAGCCAGCCCATTCCGCATCTGCACCCTTCCTACTAGTCTAGATAGATGTGGTTTTTTAATTTCATAGTTATCAAGACTTACATTCAACTAGATTTCTGACATTTCTGAGTATTGATTGTTGTATAGTTTGGTTTTAATTTTGATGTTGTTGTGCAAGGAGGCAAGCTGTGTTTGCCTTTGCCACCATCTTGACCAGAAGTACCAGTGGTATTCCATACTTCTTTTCTCCATTTTCTTTTTTTTTTTAACCTATGTGTCTGTTTTTTGTGTGTATATGGTACCATTAGTGTATGAAAAAGAAAGCATCATAAATACAGTACTTTTTCATCTTTTAAGTGCATCTGCTCTTCATCCACCATTGCAAATTTAAACCTTTTATATTTTTGTTATCACAAATTGCCCCTCTTTATGCTATAAGTTTGTTGATCTTACTCAATAGTGTTGTGATCTTGCAGTGGAGGTCTTCTGGTATGGCTTCTGCATGTCTGGAAAAGTCTTTATTTCTCCTTCATATCTGAAGGATAACTATGATGGATATATTATTCTTGGCTGGTAATTTCTCTCTTTCGGTAGTTTGAATATTTGGTTCTATTCTTTATTGGCTTGTAGAGTTTCTGCTTAGAAGTCTGAAGATAACCTAATGGGCTTTCCTTCATAGGTTCCTTTTTCTCCTTGGCTGCCTTGAGAATTCTTTCTTTGTCATTAATTTTTGACAGTTTTAATACAATATACCTTGGAGACGACCTCGTTGGATTGAGGTAACTATGTTCTATTTGCTTCTTGGGTTCAAGCATCTAGCTCTTTCTATGTGTTTAGGAAGGTCCCTAACTGTTTGAAAAGGCTCTTCATTTTCTTTTTCTTTCTTCTTCTGATATGCCTTATTCTTTCTGATGGAGTCCGATAGTTCACATAGAGGTTTTTATTTTTTTTATGCTCCAGTCTTTCTTCTTTCCTCTGTGTTATTTCTAGATTTCTATCTTCGATATCACTTATTTCTTTCCTCCAGATGGTCGGCTTTATTTCCTATGCTCACTAGTTCATTCTTTATCTCTTTCATTGAATTTTTCATCTCCAGAATGTGTTTTGTTCTTTTTTAAAAGTTTCAATCTTGCCCTGGCTGGTGTGGTTCAGTGGATTGAGCACCATCCTATGAACCAAAGGGTTGCTGGTTCAATTCCCAGTCAGGGCACATGCCTGGGTTGTGGACCAGGTCCCCAGTGTGGGGTGCATTAGAGGCAACCACACATTGATGTTTCTCTCCCTCTCTCCCCTCCCCTTATCAATCAATCAATCAATCAATCAGTCTTTTTTTTTTTTTTACGTTGCAATCTCTTTGGTAAAATACTCATTTTGTCCATTGATTTGTTTTCTGAGCTCATTAAACTGCCTGTATTTTCTTGCTGCTTTAGTTTTTTTCAGAACTGCACTCTTGAATTCTCTGTCATTTATATCACATATTTCCATGTCTTTAGGTTTGTTTCCTAGAGATTTTTCATTGACTTCTGAGCTGCTTTGCTACCGTGGTTATTCATAGTATTGAGGATTTCCTTCGTTGTCTGGGCATCTATGAGTAACACTTAATGCAAGGAGGTCTTTTATTATTTTCCAGTAGGTGACACTGAATCATGAGGGGATTCTTTTTAGCTCTGTGAAATCCCAAACCTAACCCCTTGACTGTGCTCAGTGTAGCTGTGATTCTTTGAGGTGGGATTGTTTGGGGAAACCCAGCCACCTTCTTTGTTTTGCCCTTTCTGTAATGGCGATCTCAAACTTCCACAGGGGTCCCCCACCAATGCATCCTAATCAGGAATCAGTCTCACAATGCACCCTTTATTCAGGAAAAATAATTATTCTTCAGTAACAGTTCTCTGGTTTGCAGATAGTATGCTTCTCAACCCAATACCAAGAGCAACAGAAGGTGAGTTTTGGGAGTCTACAAGGCAGCAGTGCTCCATGGCCTTGTTTCTCTTTCTCGAATGTCCACTTCCCAACAGCCATGGCTGTACATCATGCTGTGTCCTTGCCATGGTCTTTCAGTTCAGCCACAGCTCACACTGCTCACTCCTGCAGGAATGCCCACCAAGTGTCGCTGCTCCTCCCGGCTGAAGGAAGTGCCAGCCACAGTCAGCTTCCTCTCCTCTCTGAGCTAAGCCCTGCTTTGAGCTCCTGGCTCCATTGTTAGTCCGAGTCTTTCTTCCTTCTCACCTGTCCTTTTTGTTCCCATTTGCCCACCTTTAGATGCTTCAATGTGTGGATCTCTCAGGTGTGCCTGTGTGTTGAACAGGGAATCCTTTGTTGAGTTACAGCTGTTCAAATAGTTGAAATTTCAGTGTAAGAGACCAAGGGGATCTCTCTCGCCACCATTCTTTTGACGTCACTCTCAATGTGGTTTTCATTGGCATTTCCCTAATGCTAAAGATGTTGAATGTGTTTTCATGTATTTATTGACCATCCATGTATCTTTTGGAGAGTTGTCTGTTAGGAATCTTTGACCTTCATTTTTAATTGGTTTGTCTTTTTGAGTTGTGAGAATTATTCTGGAGGGATTGAGCAAAAAAGAAGAAAAGAACTTAGGAACATGGACAACAGTGTGATGATTGTGGGGGCCATAATGGGTGGAGGTAGAAAAGCATGTAGGGGAGATAAATGATGATGGGGAAAAAGGATCTAATAAAGTTGAATGGCAGATAAATCGACAGATAAATTTTAAGAGTTCTTCGTGTGTTTTAGATAAAAGTCCCCTATCAGGTATATCTCTATACTATCTTTGTCACTTACTGTGAATCTTTATTTCAAATTTGAAAGTTTTTAAAAATGCTTATAATGAAATCCACAAGTACATCTAAAATGTGAAAACAATAGGGTCAGTG